>OMNZ01076435.1:0-14702 GCA_900303255.1 Lesueurigobius sanzi
TTAAAGATAATATGACATTTCTGGAATTGGAACATTTCCATACAGTTTTATGCCTATTCCTTTGGAGACTATAGCTGTCATTTAGACCATACAATAATATTTAAAACACCAATGTGGTAGCCTACGTAACTCCTGATGTGTCCTGTTTATCCTGTGCCTCTACTATGCACAGACTCTGGCCCCTTCTCTCGTGTTTTAGTGTGCGTTTTGTAAAGTTTGTGCTGGTCTTTAGCAACAAAATATGTTACTAATGACAAATACGTATCTTTCCTCATTTTGCAATGGACATAAGGAAATTTTGCTGGCTTTGTTGTGGTTATAAAGCAGATATACCTGTGTATCACATAGACTACACCACTGCTATATGTGACAAGAAGAGCTGCTGTAAAAGTGGTTCAGATCGGAAACGTTATCATCTTGGTTAATAATAAAGGTTTTTTTTCCACACAAATACAAAAATATAGACAAAAACATCTTACCGTTGTCTAGGAGAAGACGACTTGGTGGGTAACTGGTTCCTGCTTGGTTGCTAGCAGTGACTCTTATATTAGCTAATACCACCCCAAGGCCCACTGTGCAGGTGAGTGTCGGCGTTTCACACAGTCCAATGTTTCCCAACGGTGTGATCACATACACGGTGTAAAGGGTGGCCAACACGGAAGGGTCCCAGGTCAACTCCGGGAAGTGGTACTCTATGTTCTGAGGGGGAGCCGGCACTGTGGAGGAGGAGGAGGAGGAGGAGGAGGAGGAAGAGGACAGGGCGTGAATTTGCATATCTTATAAATTGGTTCATCATTTGTTCTTCATTTTATTCTTTTTTTCATGACTTTCTGTGTGTGTGGTACTGTTTTGTGCAGATGTGCAACTGTGAATGAGAACTACATCATTTCCCTCAAGGATCAAATAGGAATGTTGTGTTTAACATTAGGGCTGCACAATATATTGCAAAAAATATTATAAAAGCAATATCCGTATCGCAAAAAGCCACAAAATATCGCAAATTCACTTAAGTCTTTTTACATTGCAGAACTAATAAATGTGCAGAAGTTCTGCTTTAGTTATAACTTTCCTAATTTTTGGCTCTGATTTAGTGTTTTTGGAGTCTTCTTTTGACACAAATTGCTTTTTTTCTTTTGGTTGTTGTTGTTGCTATTATTTTACTATTATGCTATTAGTGCCGGCTACACATCCACTGCCTAAAGTTATTTATTTGTGTGACAGTGTTTGGTCCAAGTGCTTAAAATGGCAGTGCTGCCCTCTACTGTCCTCACTGTGTTATTGACCATTAGTCACCTCTATTTACTGTGAAAGCAGTGGATCATTCACGATATGATACGTATCCCGATACAGGGTCCGCGATACGATACGTACCTGATTCAAGTGTATCCCGATACGGCATCCATTATACAATTATATATTATTATACAATTATATATTATATACATATTCCAAAGAAACTGAAGAAAAATGATCTCACAGGTACAATAAATAGTAGTTTTTATTATGCTAAATATGTTCAGCAACTGAAACCTGCCATTGCAGTAGTTGGTGAGCGTGTTGTGATGTTATGAATAAACCATGGGGTAAAACAAGCAGATTTAATTCATTTTCTTTTATAATTTGCATATCACGATACAGGTTCTCGATACAATATGCGTATTGTCAAGTGCTCCGTGACGATGTATTGCTGATACGATATGTTGAGCACAGCCCTACTCACCAGTGACCCCAGTCTGGGTGTAGCTGGGCGGACTGATGCCGGCCAGGTTTCGAGCGTACACGGTAATCTTGTAGGTGGAGCTGTCGGGCAGGGGCGTCTCGTAGTAGTTCCTCTCCAGCCAGTACGAGGTGATGTGCATCTGGGTCAGGGGGTTGTCGTCAATGTGCCCCACGATGGTGACCTGGTACTCCACATCGGGGCAGCTCACACGGTTCCACGTGATCATGGCCCAGAAGCCCGAGAACTGACCATCCATCAGCTGCATTCGGACCTGGATCTCAGTCGGGGGGCAAGGGACTGTGGGTAGAGGACACAACGAAGCATAATAGGTTTTGGTCTTCTTTAATACAGTTGTGTTCAATAAGCTGCACTGTGTTTAAAACGCTCTGCCTGAAAAGGGATGACAAGCTCCTGAAATCTTGTGAAAAGGCTAAAATAACGAGAGTGAACTTGTAAGAGGCAAGCACTCCTAGGCAACAACTGGTTACATAATTCTAGTGATGGGATTTATGGCTCTTTACAGGGAGCCGAGTCTTTGGGAACCGTTCAAAAGACTGGCTCCTTTTTATATTGTTTTTTGAGACACCATGTTAAATTATGAGCAGATATTAGGCCAGCACAAGCTTTTTTTGAATGAACCAAAAGGGCTAAAACTGGACTGAACCAGGTCTAAACCAGGACTAAAACTGGACTAAACCAAGTCTAAAACCAGGTTAAACTAGGACTGAATCAGGTCTACATCAGGACTAGACCAGGGCTAAACCCAGGACTGAACCAGGTCTAAACCAGGACTAAAACTGGACTAAACCAAGTCTAAAACCAGGTTAAACTAGGACTGAATCAGGTCTACATCAGGACTAGACCAGGGCTAAACCAGGACTAAAACTGAGCAAAACTAGTGATAAACTAGGACTAAACAGGGTCTAAACCAGGGCTACAATGGGACAAAAACTGGATTAGACCAGAGCTAAATCGGGGATAAACCAGATTACACCAAATGATGATGGAGATGAGTTTATATTCCTTCAAAAACGTGTTTGTGAATCAAATTTTGTGCCACATTCACTAAAAAAAGGCTACACCTGTCGGACAAATTATTTTTGTGCTGATTCTTGAGTCCTTTTAGGGTAAATCTACATCAAATTGACTGAAAAAAAGATCCGGCTCTTTTCACAAATGAGATCCGGTTCGAACCATTCACCTCAAAGAGCCGTTCACAAGAGCCGATTCGGTCATGAACGTCACATCACTACATAATTCAGTTCCAGTTCATCTTAAAACCCGCAATTTTCAATAAATCGCACCCCACACTATTCTCCATAGTTGAATGATTGAATGTTTGAAAGAAAATTGCTTTTATTTGATGAGAAAAAGTACTGGAACATCTGAAAAAAATCTCCTCACCTTTAATAATATAATAATTTGTGATATTTGTGTAAAGATTTTTTTGAAAACAATCAAATAAGACTAAAACTATAATTATAAGTAGAAAAAGTTTAAATATGTTTCTGACTGTAATAAATCCATAAAATATTTTTTTTACAACTCTGTGTTTCTATTTAAAGAGGGCCTAAATGGGCGTGCCAGAGCCTTACTCCTTCCACAGCAAAAATTTTAAATCTGCCATGAAAGAGGTGTGCACAAATCCAACTGAAACTGGCTACGGGGGAGGAGCCACAGTGATACCACAGAGTTAGAGAGGACGATGAGGCGTGGCAGAGCTGATGACGTAGACTTCTACCAACGGCACAACTTCTACCTCCTCAGCCAGGGGCGTCACACCGGGGGGTTAAAGGGTACCAAGGGGGCCAAGGCAAGGGAGAGGCCCTCCAAGGTATGTTCATAAATAGGCCTATGTGTCATGGGGCCCCAAGATAGTTTGTACCTAGTGTGTACGTCCCTGTCCTCGCCTAACAGCAAAAATCTAAAGGAATGGATACACATTACGAGTTCAACCTCTAGAGGGCGGTAGCCACTCTGTTAAATATTAACTGAAACATGTAGACAATACTATTACACACCCATTTACACAGTTTATCAGCAAATGTTTATAGCTGGTGCTACAGCTATAAACATTTCAAACATACTCTGACAAAAACTGCAATTACTTCTTACATTTTCTCTACTACAGGATTTAAAAACACGCTACACTGTAATGTCTACGGTGCAGCTCTTTGAGAGCGCTGGTAATCAGGCTTGAAAAGCCCAACACAAGTGTAATCCGCACTTTTAATGTAATTAGTCAATGATTATATTTGTTTTATTGATTGATTTTATCTGCTTTCTTGTAATTTTATGAAATTGTGAAGCACTTTCAATTGCCTTGTGTATGAATTGTGCTCTACAAATAAATTTGCCTTGCCTTGCCTAATCCATTATTATCATTATCAATAATAATAAAAAGATTCAGCAGCAGCTCTTTTTTCCAAAGTAAATGCAGCATATAAAGATGACCTTGATATTTAAAGCACTGTCTGCAGAGCTTACACGCTGTATTAAACTGCCTTTACCTGCTCCCTTCTCCACTGGTGGCCCAAAGGAGCTGTTGCACACGTCATTAGAGGCCTCCACAATGAAGTTGTATGTGTCGCCACATTGCAGGCCGGCGATGGTGCAGGAAGGATCTGTGTTCGAACAATACAGCGGAGTCTCTTCCCCAGTCTGAGCACTGGCGAAATACTGAACAACGCCCAGGCTGGGGTCCCAGGTCAGCTCAGCAGTCAGGCTTTCACAGTTGTACTGCACAGACAGGTCTGAAGGAGGGCAGGGGCCTGGTGGAAACACAAACATGTCCTGCTGTTAAGTGTTAATGTACATTTGACATGCTTATACAGAATGCTTTTCTCGTTCACTCTTAGTTTGATGTGGTAGTACCTATGTTAAGTGTCAGGGTATGTAAACTTAATATGAATGATAACATAAAAACCTTTATTTCACTCATTGTTAATGTTTGTGTGAAGCCATTTATTGTCAAAAAACCTGTTTGTTTATGCTTTTCAACTAGAAACTAGACAAATATCCCTGATCAAAAATGTACATATTGTGCATGAAACAAACTACTACAAACAATTGTTTCCTGTATTTCAGCTGACGTTAGATCAGAGAGTAAACTCAGTTCTTCGACAACAAATGGCTTTGCACAACCACTAACCAGGAGTGGATTTTTTTTTTTCATTCATATTCTATAAAAAATGGTATGTAAACTTAAAAGGATATGCAAACTTGTGAACACAACTGGATGTTCTAGTGCCTTGAAGGTTCCACAGAGGGGCTTCCAAAAATAAATCATCAAAATTATTGTTTACAATTAATTTTGTATGAATTTGGTTAGGAATAATCTCATTTACCCCATTGCGTGCTTGTTAAAAAAATAAAAAAATATATATCATTACATTTCCTTTTAAATAGTGTGAATTCTAATCATCCTGGGGGTCCTGTGGGATCTTTATACAGTATGAGGGGGCCACGACACTCGAGATTTGGAATGTCTGTTCTAGTGAAATGGATCGTCTAACCTGTCATATTCATATGTCGTACTACATTTTGTCAAGTCAGACTTCAAAATATACACAGTTTAAACCACACTAATGCTCCTTTTACCTGATGAATAGCTGATCGTTGTTCCAGGGCTGGTGCAGTTCTTTGTCAAGGCGTAGACGGTCACCTCAAAGTCCTCTCCGCAGGGCAGGTTGTACAGGGAGCAGTAGTCCTCTGTGGTCTTGCAGGTGTCTGCAAAGTCTGGTCCTGTGACATCCACTTGGTAAGAGGTGGCCACGTAGGATCGGTCATAATACACGGTCACTCCATTATCAGTGCAGTTCTGGACAGCCCTCACGTTCTGAGGGGCACAGGGCGCTGGGAAGAAGACATCAGTGTTTTAATAGTCATTCACTACGTTACAGTTTGTTTAGGCTTAAATAAATGCCTATGATTATTTGCCCTTAACTGTAGAGTAATGAGCTGAGGGCATATTACACAATGTTTCAGGGTTCAGATATATACACTTTGTTGGTTACAAAATGCTATATTCATTCACTTCCTGATTCTCCAAGCGAACTCACCCTAAGCCCCTCCCTCCCCCTTAGCCTACACTGTAGTGAAGCTATGTCGGATGTTTTCGCTGCCGGTGCTGCGTGATAAAAGGTTAAGCTTTGCCAGAGAGCTAGCCACCGGATAAGTTTAAAAGATTACTGAAATAAGTTGTCTGATACACAGCTCCATCTTTGTTTTAGGTTGGGCATGCTTGAAGGTGCATTGTGGAACTATTTATCCTGGAGCGTCATGGGAGCGATCGCAGTTATTGTTTTCCTCCGTAATTTTTGGCGGATGTTTTGGTGAATGTTCGGCAACAGCTGATGCATTCAGACGTGTGGCTCAGTTTATTTAAGTCACATTTCTGTAACAACGCCAGAGAAGTAATGCTCTGTTTGTGAACAATGTGTTTGCCTATCATAGAACTATTATATACAATTACTATTTATTTTAAACATTCATGTTGCCTGAAATGTCACCCTCTTTTAATGTTTTTTTCTGGCCCAGGAGCTAAGCCTCATCAATGCCCCAAAACTGCATTTTATTCATGTCACCTTTACGTGTTTAAAATAAAGTCTTGCATTTTGAGCTGGGGTTGTGGACCTTGCTAGTGATCTATTTATAAACGTGATTTTTCATAGACTGCTTCCTGGATTCTCCACTGCCTGTAGTAGTCTGTGTTAAAGTTGTAATGATATTGCTAGCATCTCATCGGCTCTCCCACTCTACCCTTTGATACCCCTTCCAAACTCGATTCCACTCGGCTGAGACTTTCTCACTCTGTACCTGAGGGGGACTCGATTTGCGTTGGGCTCCGAAAGAAGGGAAAACACGTCGAGCCATTTTTTACTGTCTGAATGTAAAATAACCTAAAGATAGTCTCTCTTAATGTAATTTTCTTGTATACACTCCCCAAGTTTATGTTTGTCCTGAGAGAGTTTGGACATCTGCCTGGCTGTGATCTGGATTTAGCTACAGTAGAACTCAAATCTTAACTATCAACTACACCCCATCCAACTAAACAGGGCAGAAGTGTAGGTTAGATTGGGATGCAGGTAGGGTGAGGTGTCTTGGAGCGCATATCTCGCAGGATTTTGAAGGAGTTTCGATGGATTGCTGATGTCAACGCAAGAGGATTTAAATATGTGGTCATCACTGACTTTGGACTTTACCAAGGGAATGGAGATTGTCAAGCTGTCTTTCTTCATTTGTTTGCTTTATCTCTGTGCCCCCCCCCCTTTTTTGTGTGTGTGTTTATTGAAAAATGTAAAATAAAATAAAGAGTTAAAAAAAAGAATCCTAACCCTAACCCTTGTAATGATACTATTGAACACAGACATCAGCTCTTTTTGCCCCCCCCCCCCCCCCTTGTTTTGTACCTGTGTTGATCTTGTGCGGCGGGCTCCTCAGGCTGCTGCACTTGATGGAGGACGTGGACACGATGACGGTGTAATGCGTCCCGCAGGTGGCGTTGGTGAGCTGGCAGGAGTCGGACGAGCTGTTGCACATGATGTGGCTCATGTCGTGACCCTCGGCCGTGGCCAGGTACATCGGCATGTTGTCAGACACCTGCCACTGCACCGTGATGACGCTGCTGTCGCACTGCGTTACTGCGTTGATGGAAGTCAGGGCGCAGGGAGCTGAAAGGACACACAGAGAAAAGACTTGTTCATTGTTGTTCAGGACAATTTTAAAGAGGGAATTTTCACACTTGTGGGTCGACCGGTCTCAATCCACTTTATTAAAACGCATCGTAGCTCTGGTTTGTGTTCACAGGGGGGACAAGTAACAGCACTAGAAAGTAACGGACACGATGTCGATGTTGGATATCGTAGGCAAAAATTCTTCATTTGTACTCTGTAGTTGAAGGGCAGGACGTTTCGATCTTAGTCCAAAGATCGTCATCAGCTTAAGACTTGAGCATGCTTGTGGGTCTCTTAAGAGTAAACCAGAAGGAGGAGTTAACCTCTAAGTCCCTCCTCTCTTGGTGCTGAAAGTAGGAGAACATCTTAGCCTATTCATACTTAATATGTCTTGTTACTCCATACTTCCTGTATTTCAGCTGAAGTGAGTTTTTCTTTGCTCCAATTTTCCTGGCAGTTGTTGAAGGTCGTGTAAACGTTAGATCAGGGACATCTGAGTAGTTTCTGTTTCAGTATGATTTTCAAAAAAGTCAGTTTCTACTACAGTGATATATGTATACGTTTCCATTGGTCATTTGTTTAGCTCAAAAGATTGATGGGCACCAACCAGAGACTTTCTGTTTAACAGCAGGAGCGTGGAACTTCACTTGCAGCAAATCACAAAACAGATTAGCTTTGTATCGCTCCAAGATGTAATTTTTGAATGCGAAAAACTCGTATCATTCAAAACAAACTTTACAACTTCTCTCACAAGAAATCAAAATAGTTTAGCAGTTCACATGTTGATTTGAGAGAAGATGGTAATTTTCAGTGCAATATTTCATGTTTTATATGAAATTTTCTCACATTTAAGCCGCCATGTTTTACAGACAATGTGTTGAGAATATAATTGGTTAATTCACCTGTCAATCACGCCCTTCAGACTTTGCGGAGATGACACAGACTGGAAAGATTTGGAAAGCACAGGATATCAGAGAGGTTGGAGCTTAGCGGTGAAGAAGTCACGGCAGGTCTGTGCGTGCTTAGTAGACCAACACTTTTTTTGTTTATTTATTGGACAAACACTTACAAACACACTTTCAGCTATACCCCAGTTCTCACAAACTGGAGGCAAGATCGCAGAAATGTCTTGTCCAACGGAGAGGCCTAAGTAATCTTAACGGAAACCTACAAATACTTGTAATTCTAGATGCAAGATAATATAATAAAGCTTTGGACACGACCACTGAAGAAGTAATACCTGTTTCGAGCTCGAGGGTGGCGCTGGGCGTGCTGTTACAGTAGTGGTTCTGCGCAGTGACCTGGATGTTGTAAAGTGTGCCACATTTGAGGTCTGGGACGCCGCACGGGGGTTCAGTCGAGGTGCAGGAGGAGCTGTGCTCCGTGCTGTCAGCTTCAGCTAAAACATAGTAGCTGCTGGCTCCGGCTGAGTCAGTCCATGTAATCCAGGCGGCGTTTGTCACACAGTCCAGGTTTCCCTTAACGTTGGTGGGTTCGCACGGGGCTAAAAGGAAAGAAGTGTACATGCAATTAGCTGTATAGATTTCCAGTTCTAAAAGTAAGTAAAGTAAAATTAGGGCTAAGTTTTTAAACTTCCTCCCTCTGTTACATGTACAAAAGCCTCAAATAAATTGCAAAGTGGGTGTTTTGGTATGGAGCTCCACAGTCCCGCCCTTATCCAGGCTCTCTCTGGTGCCAGAAGTAAAAATCCAATTTTAAAGAGATTAAAAGCACGGCGGGGGATAATCAGCTCTGTGTTAACTGCTAGCCATAGCGCGGATATTTTACAAGCAAGAAAATACCAAATACTTGAAAACACAGCAAAATGCTTTTATAACTTTTTGGATACAACAATGTCCCGCGCTGTAGTGTGAGCCCACACCTATCCCACTCAATTGCCGCTATAAGCCTGCACCGTCTCTCTAAAGTTGCGTGTTCGGGCCGAGGCAGCAGTCATGCACGAGCTTAACATGGAGACTGCAGTTACACGGATGGCCAGAGGCAGTCACGAGTATGAAAATAGACAACCTCCGTTGAGTCCCTTTAAGTCAACACATACTGTAGCTGGTTAAGTCCTTTATTCTACATGGACTTTTACATTTTTCTTAAACAGAGTGCCTCAGAAGTTTTTCTTGCCACACACCTATTCATTTTTGTATGGTACATGTCTCATGCAAGATCCTGCTATTTTATATATCATATTAAATATTAAGTCTATGCCATTTTTAAATGGGATTTTTACTTCCGGCACCAGGGCGGGGCTTGTACTGACGAGCTCCATTGGCCATAAGTTTAATCTTATGTTTTGGCCCATAGAAAAAGCTTTATTGATCCAAAGCAAGCAGCATATTTGAAGTTTCCCTAGGCTTGGTTCTGGTTCAACTTGCACTGATACGCTGTTTTCTCACCTGAGCTTGAAGGCACTGGACCCGCTGGTGTACTGGGACAGTCATCATAGACAGCAACCACAAATACAGAATATTCCTGCCCACATGGCAGATTGGAGAAAGAACAATCATGTTCAGTGGTGTTGCAGTTGAGAATAGCTCCAGTGCTTGAGTATGCATTCAGTAGGAAGTACTGAGCAGCGGAGATTGCAGACCAGGACACAGTCATGGATCCCTCCAGACACCGCTCAATGACCTCCACACTCTGAGGCGGACAGGGGGCTGATGGGAAACCGAAGAGGAGAGTCAAACAAGCAAATGTGAGAAACAAGAATTCACTTGCAAATATTAACAAAAAGGAAATAGGAAGCCATAAGGAAGTTATGTTAATAGTAAACAAGTCTTATGTTAAAAGCATAATACCCAAAGTTCAACAACAAATATTTTTATGAATACAGTATAACTTTTATTAAAGATTTGAGTAAGTCTAAGGATGATCTACACCGTAGGCTTGTTTTGTTTAGACATTACATTCACACATTACACATACAGACATTACATACACATTTAGGCATATTGGGATATACAAAAATAAAAGGATGGATTGATAAAGTGTTTAGTATTTGCAACATTTTGAATTTGCATGAGAATCATAATGTGGGCTAAAGACATCAACTATTAAAATGGTTCACTTTAAGATATTCTATAGATCTTACTGTTGCAATGTTAATCAATGGAGACACTAATGATTCTAACACTGATGTATTCACCAGTGATCGCGTCATTGTTCCACGACTCCTTTCTTTGTTTTTCATATAGTTTTGACTAATGCCACTCTGTTTGTTAGTCACAACAAAAATGGCAGATTTTTTCCTTTAGCATTGAATTTATGCCAGTGCTTCTCGACCGGTGTGGCGTTGAGGCCCACCATCACGCTAGGACCGCAAAACATTATATAAAATATACTGATTTTCGACAGATTATTGTTGATAATTAATTATTGAATAGACCAACCCTTCCCGAAGTCCAGCGTATCACGGTTATCTTCTAAAAATTCTTTGGGGCCCCCAAACAATAGTATACTGATCATAATTAAACAAATAAAGCTTATTTCAAGACTTATTTCTGACTTTGGGAATAGTGGAAGAAACCAATAAATCTTAAATCATTATTTTTACAGAATCAGGCAGTGTTTTCATATTTTTTTCAGTTGCTAAAGTATTGAATTAAAAGGATTCTGTGACTCACTTTTGGGTCCCGACCCACCAGTTGAGAACCAGTGAATTATACCATTAGATAGCAAACTGTATTCTGAAAACTAGAAAAGTATCTTGAAATTTGATGATATTTAAAGAGGTGTTACCTGAGCGCACTGTGGCGGTGGCGCTCGCTACACTGGAGCAGGAGTCGTCCCTGCCGTACACGGTCACGGTGTACTCAGTTCCACAATTCAAGTCGTTCAGGTCACAGTAAGTCTCAGTGTTGTTGCATTCAGATGTGTGGGCGCCATCGGCCGAAACCGCCACGGCCAAATATGACTTGGCTCCACTGGCCCGCTCCCAAGTGACCGCCACGATGTTAGAGTGGCACTGCAGAGAGGCGCCCACATTTGTCGGGGCACAGGGAGCTAATGGAAAGTTAAAAAAAGGCATCATCACATGTTTTCAAATGTGCTGACAAGCCTTTAGCGCAGAAGCTGATGAACACTTACTAGAGTTTAGACTGGCCTTAGTCTGGCTATTATCACAGCGTCCATCCATGGCTGTGACCGTCAGGTCGTACATCTGGCCGCAGTGCATGTTGGGTAGCTGGCAGGTGGTTTCCTCAGTGTCACATGAGACTGAATGACCGTCGGGACCGTAGCCACGGACAGAGTATGAGGTCAAGTCCTCGCCCTCCTCCCAGGACACCACTCCAATGTCATTATCACAGTGCATCTCAGCGACAACATTCTGAGGCTCACACGAGCCTATGGGACCACCAACACAGCACCAAATTAGTTCAAAGGTAGCTTTTAGCAATAATTAGTGTTGTGGAAATATTATATAGTTGTCTTTTGTGTAGTTTATTAAAATAAAGAAAAACAAGCAGATTATCTTTGCAAAGAGAGGAGAGAACCATAAGTCTGTCATTGTACTGTACAGAGTTACGGAGTCTCACTGGGTCAGTCCCAGAAAGCAAAAACAATTATATTCATATATCGAGGTCAAACCGTACAAAGGAAACATTTTTCTGCTTACCCATCGCAACATATTGTTATCAGCAGTCACAACCTGTTCTTCACAAACTGGGTCACTAAAAGGTCAAATACTCACTAATAAGAGGAAACCTTTTCAAAACTAAACCTAAAAAAGGAGTTGGTAACAGGATCTGCTAAAAGACAGTCTTCCACACATTGTAACCCAAGTCAACTCAGAGTTATGGTTGTCAACTCAGAGTTATGGAGGTCTAAACAAGGAGCTTGTTTAGACCTGGGGATTTTGTCTCCACAGGGTTTGTCTCGCCCTAAACTGTCAACTACCTGCCTAAAATGGCTCTTTATAATGGAAACATTCAAAAATGTAATACTTATGATATGGTGTCTTGAATGATTATTGTTCTCTGGTATGGTTTTTTTGTATGCTTCTTCCTAAGATCCTGTGAAATCTATTGAATATTCTATCTGAAAATAAAGGGCTGTGGTCGACCACTCGGGACCTAAGGTTAGCCCTGAAGAAGGTCACGACCGAAACACGCTGGGATGTCTCTATTGCTTCATTAAAGGACTTTTACTTATACTCAGAGTGCCTTGGATCTTCTTTTTTTCTTCTTTTTTTTCTTCACACTAACATAAGGTTTGTTTGTTTTCCACATAAAAAATTAAAAAATATAATTTGCACTGCAATATTAATGGTGGCATTATGCAGTCACACAAAGCTTCAAATCATAAGGCAAATTTGAGGGCACAAAAAACTAAATTTATATTCTTTTGTATAGTCAATACTAGTCAATACAATACTACGGCCATAACAGCTTAAAAGAATATGACTGAAACCCATGAATTGACTGACAAGTTGTAATTGCCTCCTGTTATAGATGTGTTGCGCCAGCGTAAATTATTTCATGTTTAAATCTGCTCTTGAATAGCACTTTACCTATGTTTATCTCCACGGGGTCACTGGCAGAGCTGCTACACTCGTTGTCCTCTGCCCATACAGTGATGGTGTAGGTCATGTCACAGGCCAGATTAACAAAGGTGCACCAGGTGTCGTTGGTCTCGCACTGTTCTGTGAAGCCTCCCGCTCCCTGCGCCAAGCTCCTGTAGTACAGGGCGCCTCTGGTCCATTCCCACGTCACCTGGACGTCTTTGTTCTCACAGTCAACCTCAGCCCGGACGTGCTGTGGCACGCAGGGAACTACACATACATACAAAAGACAAGGTACACATCAAGAGTCATCAAATCTGGGACCTCTTAAAACATTTAAAACACCTTGAACATCTAAAAACAAATCTCTTATTGCAGGTGTTAGACCGCTACGATTTAATCATAAACACAGTGCAAGAGACAGTGATAGCCCACTGCAGTGTTGAGTGTCGTCTTGTGTGTATGGGAGTATTTTGTATATCTTTTTAGCCCCAAATTCATTGTGTCTTTGTTTTTTTTACTACATTAAGAAAAACACTACAGCCAGGTTTTACCCAGTACATAAAATAAAATTATAATTCTTCATCCCCTCATACACGAATAGAACATTTGTTTGGACGAACCCCCTGTCGTCTCTGTGGAGAATAAAGCATTTAATTCTTTATTTTGACAACTTTGTGTATTGTCCATCTGAACATTAGGAGCATGTGTGGTACAGCTGACATACTTATATATTTTATAGTTTATTTGCTCTTGTGCCATAGCAACATTGGGCCTCATTCATGAACATCTTGTAAAAAAACTTTGTAAAATCCGTACGTACAAAGGCACTGGGAAGAATCTGCGCCAGATTCATGACACACTCTTAATGGGGGTAAACCGTTCGCACCTGTGTCTTGAGGTTGGTGAATGCCAAATAGGAAGTATTAGTGCGTGTTAGGACCAATTTGCATATGTCACCGCTTATCATTCACCATAAAAGGATTAGAAGTGCCGTGTGCATCAGACTGAGCCTGAGGAGGAAAAATGGCCAAACGCAAGTCCAAACTGACAAACTAGGAGAATCCCAAAAGGAAAAAAAACTTCAATTCAACGGAAATCGACGTCCTTCTTCAAGGAGTAACGGAAAATAAAAATATACTGCGCTCCACGGTGGCGCGAGTGCGCGCATGTTTTTGGTTATAAGCCACCCCGCGGTCACCTATGAAAGATCGGGCAAATAGCTAATACATTTCACTGCATGTTATACTGTATGTATAACATACTATGTATGACAAACTAAACTAATAGCTGAATGGCCATGAAACATGCCAGAAAAGTTATTTTTACGCACCAATAAGCCATCCATCGCCAGCTGCTCCGTGTGCATTCCAACAGATGAGTTTTGAAAGATGTATGAATGGTGTGTGCCTCCCGGGTAACGTGGCACCACATCGAGCAGGATGTATTGGGAATCCGCTATGATTTGTACATTTATTTAATGGTAACGCTTTCTATTGAGGTATGGAAATGGATCAGGTGATGGAGCTTTAATGCGCATGCGAGTACAGTCAATGGCACCGATAATGTTTGATAAGTTGCCACTGAATGAAAGCCTCTCGTGCGCATTCAGTCCTATTTATAAGCGTCGGCATTAATTGCAAATATGTACATTTTAGCTGTAATGATTGCCATTAAGAAAACTAAAATTAATAACAAGTTATTTCTGACATAAGGTTTATGTAGTTAATTATACTTATATTTACATATTTCCTGAAATTAATCAAGACGGTGCACTTTTTCTTTCAAATGCTTT
>OMNZ01076440.1:0-10017 GCA_900303255.1 Lesueurigobius sanzi
CTACTGGGTGTTCGGGGGGGGCTGTGTGGTGTACATATTATGGGGTGTCTCTCACCCAGCAGCCTTTGGGGTTTGAGGGCGTGTCTGAGCCCTGAGGGCAGTGTGTTCCCTGTTGTTCTCTCTTTCTGTTGTTGGCTCGAGAGGAATAAAGTTGACTCGCAAGCATCGCTGGTGTCTCGTTCTTCTCCGCCACTATTGGTTAGAGAGCAGAACCGCTGCTCTCTAACAAATTAATTATCTTATCTTCTTACATGAAGGACAGACTCACAATGCCAGTAAAGAAACTTTATACTGAAGTTTAAGGTACAAGACTGGCTTTGGCGAGTGATTAGATCCTACTGGGGTTTTTTTTGTGGGGTATTTCATGCTCCCAAAACACAATTGTTTAGAAGTAAATTTGTAAGCCTACATTGTCCCAAGAGATTGAAAAAGAGTTATTGGATGTCTGTGGGTGTGAGCCTTACAGTTAGCTGGCCGGTGTATCTCGCCTAAGGTCCACAGTTGGAACAAGCAACAGAACATTAACAAAAGAGTAATTTAATAATATAATCTCACCTTGTGTAGAATTACTGCCAAAAATATGATGACTTGGACGGTTACTTTAGCTGTGGCCACCGCTGCGCCCAGAGCAAATCCATCTGCTGTGTGCAGACAGGCAAGTCTTATGAACAAAGTAGTAAGAAGAACTGGATAAGATAAGATAGTTCTTTATTGGTCTCACAATGGAGAAATTTGCTTGTTACAACAGCTCTTAGGACAGGATCACACAGAATGGTGCATAAAAAAGTCAGGAAAATGTGCCGTCAAGAAGACAAATGGTTTATTAGTAATAAAAATAAAAATACTAGAGTGGAAAATGAAAAGCTATAATAAAATAAACGTCTCTTAGCATCTACCAATAAAAACTATATAGACATCTTGTATGTACACTGAATAGAAAAGTATAATACACTCTAGAGGAAGAATGTCCAAAATATATAGTATGTAGTAAGTATATGAGTATGAATGAATGAATTTTCTACATGCAAAACCCATTTCTCTCAAATATTGTTCACAAATCTCAAAATCTGCCATCTGTCTGTCTGCCACAGCCATAGAGTGAACATTAATGATGGAGCTGGTTCTCCACGAAGCTAGTTAGCATACGGGGGCTGGCTCTGGAACCCGGAAGCTCCTATTGACTTTCCATTGAAACCTTTTGGCCCCTCATTAACTCATTATTGGAAATAAGTCTTGCTAATATGACCCTCAAGTGCTTGAGTCCTGTTCTTTGTCTTTTAATATTGTCAACATTAAAAAAAAAAAGCTACAGTAACTCGCACATACCAAATATGGATTTGGCTCCAAAGAATTCAACATGGCGGCGGTTCAAAAGCTAGCATGAATTAGCTTTGTTAGCCGGCGCTGAACGCTATGGGAAAAGCCATGCAGGCTACCTCCATCTTTATCTACACTCTATGCTCACAGCACAATGCCACAGATGTTGCAAGTTTTGAGGGAGCGTGCAATTGGCACTGACTGCAGGAATGTCTTCCAGAGCTGTTGTTCATTTCTCTAACATTAGAATTCAGCAGTACATCCAAGCGCCCTCACAATCGGACACCACCTGTGTCCAGACCAGGACCTCCACATCAGTGTAATATAGACTGTTTTGATCACTGGTTCTCAACTTTTTTTTGTCTTGTCTACGTTTAGTCGAGTGTTGGTGATTTTGTTTTGAATTCATAGGAATCCAAAGTGGTTAAAGTTCTTAATTAATATCATTCCACAAAAACAAATAGCATTTCAATTTCACCTGCATTATTAATCTGAAATTGAAGAGTACCCCAGCGGCCCCATCCCATACCCCTGGGCCTGGTTGGGTGTTCCCCAGGGGTAACTGACCACTGGTAACACCTACTAGTTTGTAAATTACTACAAACTGCTTTTTAACTGCCACTAACAAATCAAAGATGTGAAAAACATGTCATTAGTTCATGTAATTTTACGACACAGACAGATGATTATGAGACGAGTCAGGCAGTGGTGCATATCAGTGGTTAGTGGTAAATGCTCTTTAATGTTTTCTGCTGCAGTGCAAACACATATTTATTTACCTGCAGCATGAATGGTTAATCCCAGAGTGGCAGTGAGCCCCATGCTGTTTGACAAACACGCTGTTTTTCCTGGAAACATAGGAAACTAGAATTATTCAAGTTGATTTTAGCTGGTGTGGTGCCTCAATGGGAACAATAAAGAATCCTATAATCATTTAATAATATTTGTTGACCTTGTGTGTGCCTAGGACTACTTATCAAATCTGGAAATGTTGTTTACACAGTTATAGTAATTTGACCTTCAGTTCAGTGTGATGCATGTAAAGTAACAATCCTGATTCTGATTTTTGTGGACTGTCCTTGCCTTGTTCCTTGCTCACAAATATTAGGCTCAAATATTGATTATAATAAACAAATAAATGTAAAGTTAGGTGTAAACGGTAGTAAGTAGGAAAGATGCAGATGATGTGGCACTTTTTTGCATATTGGGGTGTCAACTTTGTTCCCTTGGCTAAGTAAATCCAGTGGTCTACTTCATGACGCTCAGATGATGTTTTTGTACCTTGTGTGGAGAAGTAGCTCCCGACCTGATCCACAACGAACATGAGAAGGAAGCCGAACGTCAGCGTTGTCCCGATGATGAACTTGGACGAGGAGGCGGTGTCTGCGGACGTTGTGTTGTGAGCCGTCTCGTTGAGGTCTGAGGACGCTTTAACAGGGCTGGGGTCTGCAGGAAGAGGAGGAGGGCAGGGCGTTTGATCGCATTAACATCACAGGGAACAGAAGACCAATGCTTTATACTGTGGACAAAAGCAGGGTAACCATCAAAGGCAGGTTTACATACAGTACATTTGATATGGAAATTTCAGACCCATTAAAAAGGCTGGGGACTATACAGTTTCATGTCAAACGGGTCCTCTGATTTTTCTTAGTTTTTGCGAGTTTTTCATGTTCTACTCTATGGCTATTTGTCCTTAGTAACTTCAAAGTGCACTATGTAGCTTTTTAAGTAAAAAAAATCTTGATATTAGTGTGTCTTTGACCTTTTTGTGGCCCAGCGGCTGTATGGGTGCAGCGCGACACCTTTGCTTTCCATCACGGTGGCCTCTAGGTGGCTCCAGGATCAATTGTTTGATGTTTGAAGTACCAGAAACCCGTCATAGAGGCCACTGTGATGGAACGCCATGCTGCACCCATACAGCTGCTGGGCCACTAAAAGGTCAAATGCACACTGTACAGGCCATTTTTGGAATTCCTTTCAGTTTTTCCCTTTACATAGATAAGATAATGTATTTTTGGTTTAAGTGGTGGAATCCAAGTTACTAGCTGGGTGTTGGGTGGCATCATGTGGGTGGAGCCAGGTGAGACAGTCTTTTATACGGACAGGTGAGGGAGCTGTGGAGCAGTGGAAGTGGAAGCTACCTGGGCTTGAGGCCTAATAGTTTTTGATTGTGTTCTGTGTTCTCTGTGCTGTATAAATGGAAACCTGTGGATTACAGTGGATTTGTGGAACCTTTACCCTCACAGAGTGTCTCGTCTATAGACACTCTGTATCAAAGACGCATCACACACAGAGAGCAATAAAAATCACCTCAGACTCCACTCACCCTGCACACCATCTGTCCACACTCATGCCCTCTGGGAGGCACTGCAGGTCCATTTCAGCCAAATCAGTCAGATTCAAAAACAGTTTTTTCACCATAGCTATAGCGACTCTAAACCAATCATTCCACTAATGTAACCTGTTTGTACTGTATTGTATTTGATAAGATAAGATAAGATAAACCAAAGTAAATTCCTAGCCTGTGAAACCTTCATTGACAATGGCAATAAACTCTATTCTGATTCTGATCTGATTCTGTCTTGGGCTATTCACCCATGCTGCAGCCAACCAGTGTACATAAGAAACCAATTAAAATGCATAAAAGATACAATTAAATATAAAATAGCAATAAAACAATCCATAATGTCCATTGTCCACACAAATTCCCATCCCGTTGATTGAGCCTGGCGCTCTGTGCTTAATCTATATAGGTCTGTTCAACAGCCCAATAGAAAAAGATACAAAAGAGTTTTTGTATCTGTTCAGTCGGCAACGGGGGACTCTAAACCGCCTTCCAGAAGAAAACAGTTCATACTCTGAGGACAGAGCGTGTGACGGATCACCTAGAATTTTGGAATTTGTACATGTAACCTTTCTGTATGTATGTAACTGACACAGGAGATGTGAGCATGATGTGCTGTACCGGAAACAAGTTCCACCAACTCTGTTGTGTGGCCATTAATAAATGATTCTGATTCTGATCAAAGCCTCAGTAAACAAAAACCTACCATATTTGTAAGTCTGGACATTAACTTAATTTCACTACTCACCAAGAACAAATGTCAAGCTCAAGCTAAGGCCCAGGGAGCTAAAGTGGCGAGTTATTTTAGCCACTACACACAATATCAACTTATCAGGTATTATTTTATTTATTTTTTCAGTTAAAAGGTTACATAGTGCACCTTTAAACAAATAAAGAACTCCAAGTAGAGGTGGGCAAACAGGATAATATCGAAATTGTTGTTTGGAATATATTAAAAATTGCAATAGTGAGTTTATCATCAATGACAAGAAAGCAATAAGCTACACATGTACCTTATGCTGGCACATTTCTGATGGTTTGAAAAATGCTATTGTAATTGGGATAACCCTCCAATATATTTTTGGTAATGCCTTCCACCCTAGTTGAACTGCCTAACTATTTCTGTGAGTCATCCATGCTATAGTGCACAATGTATGATTGAATATAGTGGGGCACAGATTCTAAAAGCATGTCTGTGCTGCACTTGACGCTCATGAACCCATAATTACACATTACACAGGCTGAATGATGATGTGTGTAAGCTGTACTTTACCTCCACCACTGAGCGCCTCCTCCAGCAGGTCCACTCCCTCTGGGATGGTGATGGCCAGAGCCGTCCCACACAGCAGCCCTGCCCCCAGGATGGAGATGAACTTTAGGCTCCTCTGAGAAACAAAAACACATGACCACATTCAGCTGATAATAGGAATTTTAAGCCTAAAGCATTTTCACACATGTTTAGTCACATGTTTTGGTATAGTGTGTTGTTTTATCTGGTTTAGTTTCCTATAAGACTATAAACAGGCCTTGGTTTAGCCAAAGCCAGTGGTTTACAAGCTTTCCATAAGTGCTAACACCTCAAAAAACAGTTGACATTTCAACGAACAACCAGACCTAGATCAAGGCTGAACCATGTCTCAGGAGATTAAAATAGACCTATATTGAACAAAATATGTAACATCTAACTAGAAATATAATAATAGGCACTTAAATATATTACTAAAGCATAAGTGAAAGTAGGCAAAAGGCAAGGCAAGGCAAATTTATTTGTAGAGCACAATTCATACACAAGGCAATTCAAAGTGCTTCACAATTTCATAAAATTACAAGAGAGCAGATAAAATCAATCAATAAAACAAATATAATCATTAACTAATTACATTAAAAGTGACATTAAAAGTGAAGAGGCAGATACCTGTAAAATACTTTCAGTTGACATATGCACAGTTAAAAAGAACCGTTTTCAGCCTACATTTAAACATTGTCAAAGTTGAGGCCTGTCTCACACCTTCTGGCAGACTGTTCCAGATTTTTGCTGCATAAAACTGAAACGCAGCCTCACCATGTTTAGTCCTGACTCTGAGAACCAGCAGGAGACCACTCCCTGAGGTTCTCAGAGCCCGAGATGGTTCATATGGCACTAACATGTCAGAGATGTACTTTGGTGCTAGACCATGAAGAGACTCATGACAAAGTATCTCTAGTATCTCTGGTCAAAGTACTGAATCTGATGTAGCCCTTAGATCTTCTTAGATCTAATTCCTGTCAAATTTGTCCAGGTTTAGATTTTATGGTCCTTAAAGTAGCATTGTTGTCTTAAGGCTAATGCATTATTCTGTATAGGTTACTGCTTTACTCTTAAGGCGGGACACTCCAGGTGAATAGGGGAAAACGTAAATTTAATTGAGTAATATCCGTATGAATCTTTGGATGTAAATACAGCATTTTTTGTGTAAAAATTCTATATATTTTCAGCGACAAAATCCACATAATGGATAGAGCCATTTTAAAATGTATGGTTTTATTGTGTTGATATATTAGTTACAAAGATTTTGGTGCTACCAAAGTAGCGAGGTGTTAAAAATGGCCTTTGAAGCTACAATTTTATTTTCTGCGTAAACCTATGGACAAAGGTTCAATCAGTGCCATGATTAAACATCTCATGGTGACGATTTGGTAATTATTTGTATTCAGGTGATCAAGTTACGTGTTAAGAGATTAAACAGGCCCAAAATCTGAAAATTGAAAAAATTGAAGAAAAAAAAAGACTTTTGCCTCAGGATTTTAGGTTATTGCTCTTTGATTGCAGGTTGGCTAAGTGGCATTTTTGGAGTAGACTTTAGTGTTAGAAGTTACTCTATTCCTGCAAAACTTGAGCAAAACAACATCAATGCCTCTGCTATTCTTCATAACGGCTCTTACCTGCGACAGACTGAACAACAGCGGGATGAATCCAAGAATAAAACATCCCAAAAACATGGCCACAGAAATTAAAGTTATAGTCAACCCCCCGTCCATCGCGATGCACGCCCCCCTTTTGTTTTTTTTAAGACCCAAACGACCCTGAGACACGTTACATTGTAGAGGCAGTAGCGATCCCTCTGTCCCGTGGAGGCGCAGTGTCCTGTTTGTTCGGGAGGAGAGGAGACATGAGACTTTTATATAGACTTAACACGTCGCTACACTGCTCCCATACCTTACAACACCCAGCGGCCGACAAGGGTACTGCAGCGCCCCGCGAGGATTCAGCCTGTACTGTACACTGCAAAAAAAATAATTAAAAATAACCTAAATAAGTAAGATTTTGTTGAAAAAATATTGTTAGACCTTGAGTTGACCTTGACTTATTTTTTTTTTATCTTATTGTTTTTACCCAGTGTATTGATGAATGCTAAGAGACACTTATTTTATTGTTATCATTATTATTATTTTATATAGCTTTTCATCCTATTCCAATATTATTACTACTGTTTGCAAACCTTTTTTCTTCCTGATGGCACATTTCCTGACTTTTTGCACCCCCTTGTGTGACCCTGTCCTAAGAGCTGTTGTAACAAGTAAATTTCTCCATTGTGATATCAATAAAGAACTATCTTATCTTATTTGATCAGGTCAGTAAAATTATCGGCCAATGGTCCTTTTCGCTTAAATTAAGAAAAATACATGTAATTTTATTGTCCCTCAAATAAGAATAAACATCTGATTGCACTTGGGAAATTAATTACATTTTACTTGAAAAAAGAACAATCTTATTCCAGTGGCAGATTTGTCTTCTTCTTGGCAAGTCAGAATTACTCAGATTAAGGTCAAATATTCTTAAATACAGAAATTTTAACAAATTAAAATATAATTTTTTAACTTAAAATAAACTCGTAACATTTAAACTTTCACCTGGAAACAAATAAATGACCAAATCCTTACAATAAGGAGTGTAATTATTGCACTCATTCAATGTTTTTTCATAGAACTATTTGGGAAATTGTAACTTCAATGACAGTGACAACACCTCCACTTAAGTAGCACCAACAGACTCTAAACTTTCCAGTCTTGCACTTAACAATATTTTGAAGCAAAGGGGTTCAAATGTTTTTTTTCATGGAGGACCAAAATGGAAAACAATTAGAGGACGAAGGGACATGTTTTATTTATTTATTTAGTTTATTTAGAGGGACGATGTGCAGTTACATTAAAAAGATGGCTGCACCAGATTTAGCAACATGCTAATTTCAATGTTTCAAATCATGTTTTACATGTAAAAAGATAAACAGATTTATCATTAAATGTCCTTTAATTACTGTGATACTGAGTAGTGTGCGAGTGTGAGTCAACAGGTGGAAATTAGCCCATGGCTACAATCTGGAGTGTTAGTTAGTTTCCTTTCCCAAGGGAGAAATTTGCCTTGGAACAGAGCAGCTGATCAAAGTTAAACAGTCACCATACAACACCGCGTGACAAGTGCACATTAGTGATTGTGAAAAGCACATGAAACACAAAGTCATCTCCTCCTCTGTTCTCCAACTCACTGTTTAGAAGCTTCACGCAGGTAGGAATGAAAGAGTTTTTATACCTATTATATCTGAACAAGAAAGTCCTGTTCGTCCGGAGTGCAAAAGTGAGTACTCAGTGGTGTGTTTACATGCGTGCTTCTCATGTGTGCTCATTAACATGCACTGTCCCAACCAAATAAACAATAAACAAACAACATGCTGTTTTAGTGTCCTACTTAATCAAAGTATAGGTACCATCTTGAGGGCCAAATAAAGCCCCTTAGAGGGCTGAATTTAGCCCCCGGCCTCACTTTGGGCACAGCCTGTTTTGAAGGTTTGTTCAGAGGGATTTTTCAATACTTAATTCCAAGCAGATTTTTTCACTGTAGAACCAAAAAAATAACAAGGCAAAATTAAAATTTTTACAGATTTATTCACAAATAAAGAACTAGTTTATTCAAAAAACAAATATTTAAAATCCCCTCTGAACAAATCTTTGTAACTGATGTATTAAAAACCAAAAAAACACAAAAATAAATGTATTATATTTATTATTAAAAAAAAAATTTTAAACTCGGCTCTATCCATTAATTAGATGTTGTGGCAATTTTAATGCATAAAATGTCTAACTTTTATATGAAAACATGACCTCCAATACATTTTTCCTCATATTTATATCAGTAACATACAGCAAAAGTGTATTATTGATATCACTCAATTCAAATGATTTCCTTCATTTTTACATTATTATTTTATCACTTGTTTATATATTACATTTTCATCCAGGCCAATTTATTGTGCCCTTTACGTGAACTTGAGGTCGTATGGATTATGCAATAGGTGAGGTGGGTTTATGTTACTGTGGGTTTCAGTCAAGTGGGAGCGGCCTTCGCACGGTTCAGATAGTGTCAAAATAAATAACACACAGAGGTGCCATATGGGGCAGAACAACACAACAGGATGCACCTCTTTTGTGGTCCTTTAGTAGAGGGAATACGGGATGAATAGTTGTAGCCTACATGTTTGTTCAACTGTAAGTCCCTCTTTTCAACCTTGGGACTTTGGGTTTTAAACTACTGGAAATCACTGCTTGATAAAAGGCTTTGTTGGAGCCGGTACACGTGGAAGAAACCAGCAACATTTTTCAAAAGATTTTAATATGTATCAGCCCAGTACAATAAAGGCTTTTTAGAACATGTAATAGAGAATTGTAGTGTGGGAGGAGTGCCTTGGTTCTTTGTTTTTCTCTTGAGTTTCTGTTCCCCAAACGCCAAAGAGCGCCCTTCCCCAAAAAACTACTATGAACTACTACTGACTTCCTGAGCACTTTGTGTCCAGTTTCTCTCACATTACTGGAAATCGAACACTGGACTCACCCGCCCCAAAACAGAAGTGGGTAGAGTAGCAAAATATTTACTAACACAAGAGAACCACTACTTTACAATAAAATTACTATTATTCAGTATGAAAGTCTTTGGCAAAAGTTCTACTGTGTAACCGCAGCATAAAAGACACTGCAGGCAAAACTCTTTACAATAAAGAGTGTGATTATTGCACTGATTCAACATTTCTCTGTAGAATTATATGAGAAATTGTATCATTAAATTGTGTAATTTTCTCAAAATGCATTTTTCTTTGTGGTGACAACATCTTCACTTTAGTAACACCTACAGATTCCAAAATGTCCAGACTTAACAATATTCTGAAGGTTTGGTCAATGGCATTTTCCAATACTTGAAGTAAAACTTGCAAAATTGTATTTATTTTATTTTTTACAGATATATTCAGTAACTAGCTTATTCAAAAACTAAATAAAATATGCCCAATCCCCACTGAACAAATCTTTGTAAGTAAAATAGAACCATAAAT
>OMNZ01076442.1:0-61546 GCA_900303255.1 Lesueurigobius sanzi
GCTCTCAGTCTTTCAGGAGTTGTCCATCATAGGCAAAGGGCCTTCAGTTGTCATATGTATATGTGTTTTTCTTTTTTGTGTGTTGAAATCATCTTGGGACCCTCACTCCCTGCAAGGTCCTGACCCACTCTTTTGGAATCACTGTTATAGAATGAATATATTAAATAAACGGATAGATGAATACTTAAGGCAAAGATTCTTCAGTCTTCATCTGTACTCGCTAGTTGAAGTGTAGGACGTTTCGCTCTTCATCCAAAGAGCTTCAACAGCGGCACTGACAAATATTATGATATTCAGCCTGTGTCCAGATTTGCTCAGTGCTGATGAAGCTCTTTGGATGAAGAGTGAATCGTCCTACACTTCAACTACAGAGTACAGATGAAGACTCAAGAATCTCAAATCACAAATTTATCAGACCACCTGTCATGAAAAGAAGAATAAGCAATTGGAAAAACAAAATAGTCCTTGTTGACAAATAATAACCTAAAATGTCAATGTTTGTATTTTGTATGGCCACCTTTGGCCCTGATAACAGCTTCATTCCTGCTGGCATTGTTTTTATGTAGTTTTGTTGTCCTAACTGTAATTGTGCAACGTAATCAAAAAAGAGTCATTTGCTGCAACATTTCCCTTTGCATTTTTGGAAAACATTAAACTTTTCATCATTAAATGAATGGAAAGCAACAATAGTTATATTTTAGAATTAAGATATCTTTTTGATAAAAAAGATCTTGCACATACTGGTGGATTAACCATTATAGAAACATAAAAAGATATTTTGGTAAAGAGAAATACTGTTAAATTATGGCAGCAGTGGCAAACAACTTGTACTGGGTAGTGGTCTAATAAATCTGTTAAGCACTGTATTTATTCTAGAACAGTGATTCCAAAAGAGTTGGTCAGGGTCCCAAGATGATTTCAACACACAAAAGAATAACATGGAAAGTATATAAAGGCCCTACACCTGATGTTTTTATTACAAACAATGACACAGGGGGTAAAAAATGTCATTGTAATGTAATGTAATTGTGTAGTTGTGTGCACATTCATTTCTAACATCCCGATTCGACGTGAACGTCTGAGGAGCATGTTCAGTGACAGACTGCTCCTGCCCAGATGCTCCACAGAGCGCTACAGGAGCTCTTTCCTCCCAACAGCCATCAGACTGTACAACTTCTCTCTTTGAAAGATTCTTACTATTTGCACATCAACTTGAAATTTGCAATTGTATTTTTATGGTCCCAGTAGCACTTTAGTATTGTTTTATTATTGGTGGTGTGTTAATGTTATTGATGTTTTTAAATGCTATACTATTTATTGGAGCTGCAGCAATTGATGAATTCCCCATGTGGATCAATAAAGTATTTCTATTCTATTCTTCACAGAGATGAGTTTATCAGCAAATGCTCAAAAACTAGCCTGCAGGCTCATGAAATGTATACAAATGCTGTATATATATTAGTATTATTTCTACATGTCTGAGTTTACAATACAAACTCAGAGGACAAAATTTAATTTTCTGACACTACTCCAAAAAAATCCAATAAAGGGCCTTTAACAGGATATATTTGTGATTAAAGGCCAAATTGCAAAGCAAACTATGTAAATATCATATAATAAAAATCTAAATCATTAATGTATAACCTGTTCATTATAAGCACCCATTACTTTTTAAAGTGGGGCCATTGCTTTTAAAGTAATATTTTGGGGTTGTGGCCTGAAATCTTGGGGACCCTGCTTTAGACAAAACTAAAAATACTTAGAAATCGCCATTACCGTACACATTTTAAAATATTAACAGTTGTCCTCCACTTTACAGTCCTGGGCACAGATGGGAATGTGTTTTAGTGATGTCTAGGAAGGGAAATGTCACCTGTAGCTGAGAGTGCAGAGGGAGGTGGCTGAACAGCACTTGGTGAGGAGGGCTTCCTCTGCTTCCCTCTGGAGATGACGAGCCTCGGTGATCCTGAGAAAACATCAAAATATTTCAATTATTACTGGAAGTTTAGTCACACACGGCACCAAGCATCATGATGAAGACCGATAAACCACAAAAAGTAAGATCTTGATAAGTTTAAATGACTGGAATTAAGTATTTGACTGCGTAATGACTTTCCAAGTAAAAATGTTGTCTTTTTGCAGTTTAGACACAAATCACCTCACATCTTATGAGCCTTACACACTCAGATTGTAGCTCTAACCACTGAAGCTGAATGTACAGTATGTGGGCTTCTTCAATGTGTCATATCCACAAGTTACAGGTCAAAGAAAGTCAATTATTCGCACAAGTTTAAAACCACTTTATATTCCGCATCATGTTTCATACCATTTCCATGTCGGCGCTGACTCGCGTCTGACCCAACAGCCCAGACTGGAGACCTGCCCTGAGGCTGCGAGATCCACTCTGCTGGCTGTGAGACAAGAGCAACAAGAACCCAGTCAACTCATGTTCTGAAGTTTCTTAACAAAGCATTGTTACTGGTTTTATAGAGGCACAGAAAAAAGAAATCTGTTAATGATTAATATTTTACCTTAATTTGAGTCATGTAAAATCCCTTTTAAATCCCTAGCCTTAATATTACTGCAATGTCACTTATTAGTTAGTTATTTTTTTTAATCCAGTGTACATAAGAGATGTTTTTCTAATACAGTTTACACTGTTTTATTGATAGATGCTAAGAGACACTTATTTTATCAGTATTAGCTTTTTAAATTCAGTTTATTATCCTATTCCAGTATTATTACTACTGTTTGTAAATCTTTTTTCTTCTTGATGGCACATTTCCCCCCCCCCCTGTGTGATCCTGTCCTAAGAGTTGTTGTAACAAGTACATTTCTCCATTGTGAGATCAATAAAGAACTATCTTATCTTATCCAACACTCCTTCTAATTTAAAATTAAAAGCCATATCCCAGACTTCTTATATGATTATGAATATAGGCCTGGAATAGACTGACAACTTGGTGCAATACTGTAATATGCAATAGGTCCACAAATTATAATTAGTATTACAAGAAGTTATAAATACACAATAGTCTAAGAAAAAAGTTTGTTGTTTAAGGCCATTGTTTGTCACTAAACATGAAAGTCCTGTTTAAACCAGGCCTAAGGTCCTAACACAGCGCCCCCTGCTGTCACAGGTAACATCAAACACAGGATCTTAAAATATAAAATATAATCTAAATATAATCATTGCAAATTAAGAGCCAAATGAATAACAGATCAAACTTGGACTCATTTTGCTGCTGTTGCCTTGATGAAATGAAATGCTAACTGCCATGTTGTTGCTGTTATGACATCACACGCATAACCTCAGAGGTGCACAAGGCAGATTTCTTTGACTTACCTACTCAAAATGTTACCTATTTATAGATTCCTTGCTGTGTGTCTTTTTAACATGCGATAAGAAGGAATGCAGTCATAGGAACTCAATGGGTATTTTTGTTATTATAAGGTTTAGCTCAGTTTGAGTGTTTTGTTAGGTGGCCTAGTTGGCAAAGTGAGCAGAGCTTTTCTCTGATTGGACATTACGCTGTAGGCTGTTTGTGCAGATGTTAAAACATTTTAACCGTAGACGTACTGTAGAAGCACAAATGAAATATCATCGTCAGTCAAGCGGGCATTTTGGCGACGGGGACAAGACAGGAGAAGTATAATCTTAACTATTTTTTTTAGATACGGGCATCTCATATTCATTGTTAAATTTGACAACATATTAAAATTTCATTTGGTTTCAATCTTTGGACTACTACATAGTTAGTTGTAACCACTGATCACAATATACTTAAATAATTGATTTGCAAATCAACAAATAAGCCATAAAGACATGATTTGGTAACACTTTATAATGATCAATAAATAGTAGTTTCAACAAGTATGTAGGCCTATGTCATTGGTAAATACTAATAATCCATCATTCAAAATATTCACAAAGCTTTCCATTTATCAATCATTTATTCATCTTTTATAAGCCCCAAATAATATGAAGGACATGTAACATGCAAATTAGTAATGATTAATGTTTTAATTATTATTTAGCAATGATTTTCAAATGTTTAATAGGGTGTACAATAGATAAGTAGAAAGTGTGACAGTGTTTTCTTTATACAGTTATGCCAAAACATTTGCATTTCAAAAAATATGAATGATAACACAAAAACCTTTGTTTTACTCATGGTTGGTGGTTGCGTGAAGCCATTTATTGTCAAAAAACCTGTTTGTTTATCGTTTCAATGAGAAAGCCAAATGTCCCTGACATATTGTGCATCTCTCTTTTTCAGAGAGTCCAATTTTGTCAGAGTGTATTTCAGCTGAAGTGAGTTTTTCTTTGCTCCTGAACTATTTTCCTGGCAGTTGTTGAAGGTCATGGGACATTTGAGTAGTTTCTGTTTCATTATTATTAGAGTAAAACTCAGTTCATTGGCCATAACTGGCTTTGCACAACCACTAACCATGAGTGGTTATCATTCTTATTCTATGAAAAATTGCCAAAAGATTAAAACGGTATGTAAACTTGTGGCCACAACTGTATGTTTTTAGCTTAGTGAAGTTCAAACTGGCAAATTTGAAGCTACTTTGAGCCTTGGGCAGGGCATTTACCTTTGATGCAGGAGGTGTTGATGTTGCAGCCCTCTTCTCGGAGACAGCGGTCTAATCATCCCCCGGTGGCGCCCTCTAGGGGACAGATCTCTCTTGAAATCCCTGCCTCCTGGAGAAGTGGGTCGAGACAGTGGTGACAGCAGCGACAGGTGTCCCCTCCTGGGGGACAGGTCTCTCCGATACGCCCCGCCGCCCCCGATGTCCCGTTTGGGTGAAATGTGGCGCAGCGGCGAAAGGTCCCTGCGCGGCGACAGGTGCCGGGACCTGGGTGACAGCTCTCGATGCGGGGAGAGGTACCGACGGGCCGAGGGGGAGGAGGATGGCGAGATCGGGGAGGGGCACCCAGACAGGTCCAAGCCCGGGGAGGAGAGGCGGGACGGGGTGCACAAATCCGGAGATGGAATGGAGAGTTCCTCGTCGAGAGATGGCGGGACGAGGAGTCTAGGCCCGATCATCCCGCGCTGGAATTGCTCTTTCGAATCGGCGTGGTGCGAGGCCTGCGGGGTGATCTGGATACTGGGGACCGTGGTGAAGTATCCGAACAGAGGCGGCCTGGAGGAGGGGTGCCCCAGGATGTCCGGAGAGGCGGAGGGGTGCGGGTGATGCAGGGAGAACTGCGGGGCCACGGAGGTGATGGGCAGAGCGGGCAGGCCGTAGGGTTGGGGACTGGTGGAACGAGAGCCGGTCATGGGCGTGGAGTCCCCGTCGTAGTCGTCCTCTTCGTCCTCCTCGTCCTCGTCCAGGTCCTCGCCGTCGGAGTCGTCGACGTCCGAGAACTGGTGCGGCTCCAGGGACGAGCGCAGCTTCTCTGGGCGCTGGCCGTCCTCCACTGAATCTGAAAGAGGGGAGGAATGTGTCTCCTTAATCTTTGTTTTATATTATTTTACAATAATGTGAAAGGCACTCTACCTGTTTTTTCTATTACAAATAATGAAAGAGGGAGTGAGTAAATTACACTGATAGTAGAAGTTCAAACTCATTCCTAATTCCTAAGTGGGTGATCAAAGAATGGATTTGGATGAGGACCTAACCTATTCAAATTCTCATATTTGGCTGCTATGAAAAGGAGCTGGAGACGTCCCACTCCCAGTAAAATATCTTGCAGTGTACCTTCAAGTAATTACCAGTGACTCTAATAGCGCTTAGTAATTCTTAAACTAGTTTTATTCTTACAAATTAGTTCCCCTGGAGTAACCAAGCAAGTGCAGTACATTTCTTTCCCCCAGATGATAATACATAATATACGGCGAACATTTGTATTGCACTTTACAAGGTTGACAGGCTTCTCAAAGCGTTGTAAACGTGGTATGTGTCCACTAAAAGGTACAATGCATGCAAAAGGGTGGACTGAAACGAAGTATGGCTGCCTTAAAGTTGACGCATTCAAAGCAGAACACACTCGAAACCGCATTCCCACCATTTCACACCAATAAAAAAAACTCCACACAATGGACCAGAGCTGTTAAACCCACTCCAGGTTTTTTTCTGAAGAGGACTGAAGCCAAATACATTTACAGTAGCCGTGTGTTAGCCCTGGCGTTCGACCAATCAGAGCGCAGTTCCCAGACACGCTGCAGTGTAAGAGCCTGTGATAGGCTGTAAAGGCGCATGTCACAATACAACTGGGCGTTTACGAGGCAGTTATTTACACCTGTCTGAGTTTAAGAGTTAAACAGCTCGGCAAAATGGCCCTTTCTGTGTCTTCAATTTCATGTTAAAGGCACAATAACTGATTTTTTTTCTTCCTAGTAGTGGAATGAAATTGGATCCATCCTCCTTCAGTATGTTATAACCTCAAGACATTTGTGGTAATAACTAAATATAAAGCATTTGTGTCAATTTCATAGTATTTCTGTGATTATGACCCGAAAAAGTGACCCCCGCAAGTTCTGAAATGGGCTCATGAACTCATTCTCTGTGAAGAAATGTGATTTTAGAAATGTATTGTTAGGGGATGAGTACGGACACAATTAGGGGGGTGACAATATATCAAGCTTCCGATATATCGCGATATTTTGTGGCACGATGTGATTTTTTGCTAATATTGATACTTATAATGATTTCATGCATATTAATTAACAATGTCATGAATATTAATGAGGTTGCAATGCTTTCACAGTAAATGGAGAGCAGTAATGGTCAATAACACAGGCAGGACAGTAGAGGGCAGCACTAGCATTTTAAGAACTTTGGTTAATTTCTTTGTTTTGGATGTAAATGAAGTGATCTGTCAAGAAAAAAATGAATAATGCATATGAAAACAAATATAAATCATAAAAAACATGTAGCGTGTAGTAAAAAATTGTAGAACAATGTTAATATATCTCTTTGATATATTGTGTATGTTATTATATGTATTTTTTTACACATTTTTTACTTGAAGCTAAAGAAGCACTGGTTGGGGGCATTTGGATAGAGAATAGCTAAGGATAATGGGCCTCATTCACGAAACAAACTTACGAACAAACAAGGTCGACTTTGGGGCACAAAATTTGTTCTTAGCTGAAAGAGCTATTCTGGAAGAACAAATCCTAAGAACAGTCAGGAGGACTCTTACACACAAAAAAAATCATCTCTCTTTAAGAACAGTTTTGTCTTCTTAACTCAACGGAGTTTGATCATTTTCATACTCGTGACTGCCACCTCTGGCCGTCCGCGTAACTGCAGTCTCCATGTTAAGCTGGTGAATGACTGCTGACTCGGCAATTGAGTGGGATAGGTGTGGGCTCACAGTACAGCGCGGGACATTGCTGGAGCATGTAGGGGGTGGAAAATGTATTATTTTTTTTTATTTTAACTTCCGTAGAGTCCCTTTAAGAACGCTTTGTGAGTCAGAAGTTTTTCTTAAGAAAATATTCATGAATGAGGCCCAATGTTTGTAGAAGGCTCTTAGTGACTGGACACATGTATGTGGACATCATTTGAAAGCTAAGAACATCCAGAATTTAGTAACTTAGCTCAAACTACTAAAGCCCGCACTGCATAAATAACTTTCAAATCATGTAAATATCAGATCTGTGGGAAAAAATACACTACCTTTAAAAGAGAATGGGTTTTCACCAAAAATACAAACTTTTATTGTAATTCTGGCTCTGTCTGAGTGAAAAATCAGACAATTCTTTCTAGAAAACGATTAATCAATTATTAAACCAGGTCTAAACTAGGCTTGTTTATAGTAGATCTACACAAACATGTCGACTAAACCAGGCCTAAACTAGATCTCAGCCAGGATTCTTCCAAACTAGCTATTCCTTTTCCCTTTTTTTCTCATCCACTCAGGCGTTTCTCTGACCACATTTATTTACATGTGTGATTCAGCTCTCTCTCTCGCTCTCTTCTAAACCATTTTCTGTGGCTTGGTGTAATTAAACTCGGAGCCAGCTCTCGCCCGGGGGTCAGGAGTAAAAGTTAAAATGGAGGTGGGAAAACAGTGGCTAACGCAGAGCTGATGGTAAATGTTGTGCAACGGGGGATTTTACCGAGAAGCACCTGTTTTTGAGCAACAACGTGTTTTTTTTCAGTAGTTGAGGATGAATTACAGGAGTGAAGATGCAAAAACAAAAAAGGGATTAGTATAGAAATAATATAGCATTAAAGCCGCAATTAACATTTGACAGAATACTGAAATAGGAAGAGCTAGATTTGGATTTAGATTTGGACATTAAGCTTGAGGCTGGCATCATTGCACAAATCACAGTGGCTTATTGCACAGAATTACATGTTGTTTTCCAAGAATGTACTATATCACATCCAGTTTTAGCATCTAATGTAATTAAAAATATATGGGTGAAACCAGGAAATGTTGCTGATTCGTGTAACATCCTTGTTTTCAAGAATGTTACACAAAAAAGTATGTTTTAGTCCGTGAGCTGTAAAAACGGACCCCTTTGGAGTTAGGGACTTGAATAAAGGTTTTCATTATGCCAAAATATAGGGCTTTCAATAAAATAAAGTGTTGTTATTCTGAGTTTCTCCTATTATTTTTGCCAGAATCGAGAAGCCCAAGCCATTTCAGCCAGGTGCCTTCCATTAAATTCCAGCAAGAGATGTTGTTGTTTACAATGCTAAATCAGGACCAAAACAAGGCTAAAATAGAAAGAATTTTGTAAAGTCACAACTGAAATGTGACAAATACTAGTTTTAACAATTGTTCTTTCAATTATTACCAAAATATTACTAATAGTTTGCAATCTTTCCCCCTCAAATATACAGTATGTCTTTTGAACAGTCTGAGTCTCTCTCTCTCTCACCTCCTTCGTCGGCCTCCGTGTCCTCCACTGACGACATGGACACGCCCAGCTCCAGACACTTCTTCATGTGCGCCTTTGACTTCATGTGCTTCGTCAGATTTCCTACAAAAACAACCACAATTGAAACACATTTATTACGAGGAACAGATGACCGATGACCGAATGGAAAAATACAAAGCCTGACGATGCACGATAATCTTCACATAAAAGACAACCTGATAATGATTAAATGAAAAGGACTAGGGCAGCAGCGTCGTGATACTTTCTTGAATATATGAAAAAGCCGTGTCAGTGTGCAGATTACGGTGCGTTATGAGATAGAGAGGTGTTTTTTTTTTCAGGAGTTACCGTGGACCTGAAAACAAGGTTGCGAAGCATAGGGCACTCGATTGTCTCACACCCGCAAAAGACGGAAAAAATGAGATAAACATAGCTTTGTGAGTGTCACGAGAAGCAGTGGCGGTGACCTCGCTGGTGTCGCTGTGATTTGTAACTGTGGAAAATTGCGTTGTTACTCAGTAGCATATTGAACTGTAATGACAGATGAAGAATAATCTTTTTGTCTAACCATGTGATTTATGAAACTGTTTTGTTCTCTTTCAAATAAACTAACCTAATCGTAGATCAATCCTGAGAAGAGAAAAGCTTCAATCACTTGGACACCAGACCCATCTACTGTTATTACCATTGGCCTGGTCTGGCATCAGGACCTCGCCTGGCAAGTCAACCTGACTCCATGTATGAGATACAGTTGTGCTCAAAAGTTTACATACCCTGGCAGAATGTCAGGGTATGTGCCTTTCATAGAATATAGATGATAACACAAAAACCTGTATTTCATGCATGGTTAGTGGATGCGTGAAGCCATTTATTGTCATTGTTTATTGTTTGTTTACACTTTTCAACTAGAAACTAGCCAAATGTCCCTGATTTACATATTGTGCATCTTGAAACTAACATTTTTGAGTGTCCTGTATTTCAGCTGAAGCGAGATTTTCTTTGCTCTTGAACAATATTCCTGGCAGTTGTTGAAGGTTGGGGTAGGTGCTTATAAGCTCTTTTGCTTCAGCCTACTCCTTTTGAGCATAATGTTTATGGCTCAAATAAATAAATAAACTAAACTAAACTAAACTGAAGGTCATGTAAATGTTAGATCAGGGACATTTGAGGAGTTTCTGTTTCATTATGATTTCAAAAGAGTAAACTCAGTTCTTTGACAATAAATGGCTTCGCACAGCCACTAACCATGAGTGGAAAACTCAGAAAGCTACCCCTCGTGCAGGAAGACCACGTAAAGTCCACATAGACAGGAACAACATGGCTTTGACACACCTGGAACACTTTTGTTGCGAGGCAAGACAGCTAACTACGTTTTTGACTAAGCGGCCAGCACAAAGCATTCTGGGGCTTTTGACGAGCTTTGTTTCACTCTTCTACTGTTCACTGTTCTATTTCTGTCAGAGTCGGCCAAACAAAACCGGTTCTCTGGTTCAGAGGTTCCTCTTTTATGCGTCTTTGAAAAGTGATACACTAAAATTAGGATACTCTGAACACACCGGCGCATTCTGATACGTTTAACCCACCTTTAGTCTTGAAGGCGAAGTTGCAGAACTTGCAGACATAGGGCCGGACGTCGGTGTGAGTGCGGATGTGTTTCTTTAGCATACTGGGCTTTTTGCAGCGGATCCCACACTCCTCACAGATGTATTTCCCTCGCCCACGGCCACGGACATACACATAGTCCTCATTTGATTTGTACCTGAAGCATAGACAAGAAAAGACAAGGAAATGGTCAGATTTGGTTTGATTTCATTGATAAAAGGGAAATTATAATTGGCAAGTCCAGTTGTTTTGCTTTAATCTACAATCTACATCGCATGAATACCTAGTTTGGATGTTACTTTGTGATTGGTGATAGCTGGACAATAGTTCTGTTGCAGAGAGTGAGAATATTAATATTATTAAAGAAAATTGTTCCCTCACCAAAGCATATCATTACACTTGACCCAGGATCCAATTTTCTGTCTGACAAATCAGGTCTACAAGCATTCCTTTGAGATTTTGTTGCATTTCTTGCCTGAATCCATAATTCAATCCACCCACGACTAAAGGGAAGCCACACAAAAATTCCTGTTCATATCTTTATAACACATTAACGTCAGTCAGATGAAGGGGAGAAAAAAAAAAAAATCCTTGGCTGTGCTCGGACCTCCACTGCTGTTGAATTTCAAGTGTCTATCTCCAACCACAAAGTAAGAACACATCCAGACGTCCATTCGTTTGGTAAAACTTTCAAAACGAGCGGTGGGCCAGTGCCATTTCCTGTTCTGTCTGCAGCTATGAGGTCAAATATCAGATTTTGTTCAAATTGATTCGAATGAAAACTACACTAGACTCTCGCTCCTCTGAAGAAGTGGGAAATACCTCCAACTCGAGATGTTTACACAGCTGCGGCCAGGACTGAAAATGAATTATGATTATTTTTGTATCTAATCATATTTTTTCGCAGCGCAAGGTGAGATTGTAAAATAGACTCGAATTACGGCGAGAGGAGCGGTGCATCGGAGCGCAATCTTTTAATGCCGCTATTTTTGCTTGCGTTTCTTGGTCACGGATTGTTTAAAGTAGTAGGCGCAATGATGATTGAATAATGACCATGTATATTCAGCACAAAGCGGGCGGTGGAACTGTCTTGCCATTGACCTAAAACTCCAAAACTGAACATCTTGAAAACAGCCAATGCTTTTATGTGTTTCTATTGGGTGTCTTGGTTAATTTGTGGTCTTGCTAAAGCACTTGAACTGGACATAATATGCATAATTGTGGCTTATAAAGATTATTTTGGGTGCAATATAAAATGTACAAAATCTCAAATGAGCGTACTTTCTGCTGCTAAAAAGCGAACAAAATTATAACATGATTAAAAGTTCAAAAAGTGGATTTGACATCATATACCCTTTAAAACTATGTTGATTTCTATCATCAGCATTTTGAATGTATCATTTATCAATTCATTATTTATTTTACTAACTAGCCACCAGTGGTGGAAGAAGTACTCAATATTCTTACTTAAGTAAAAGTGCAGATACAGGACCAAGAATTTACTTAAGTTAACGTATCAAATAAAATTTCTACTTAAGTAAAAGTATAAAAGTATCTGCTGTAAAATGTACTTCATAAGTAAAAAGGATTTTTTAAGAGTTGCATGTGCAGGATTTTTTAATACTTTGAATCAAACCAGGACTAATCCAGGTCTAAACCAGGTCTGAACCAGGTCCAAATCAGGACTACACCTGGTCTAAATCAGGTCTAAATGATCAGGTCTAAACAAGGTCTGAACCAGGTCCAAATCAGGACTAAACCATATCTAAACAAGGCCTATATCAGGTCCAAATCAGGTCTAAACCAGGTCTAAATGATCACATCTAAACCAGGTCTAAACAAGGTCCAAATCAGGTCTAAACCAGGTCTAAATGATCACATCTAAACCAGGTCTAAACAAGGTCCAAATCAGGTCTAAACCAGGTCTAAATGATCACATCTAAACCAGGTCTAATGATCACGTCTAAACCAGGTCCAAATCAGGACTAAACCAACTCTCAACCAGGTCTAAATAATCACGTCTAAACGAGTAAACCACTAAACCAAGTCTAAACTGGGATTCATAGAAAATAAAATACTTTTAACCCAATTTTTAAAATGTAGTGGAGTAGAAAGTACAGATACAGGCTCTAAAATGTAGTGAAGTAAAAGTAAAAACTATTCATCATAAAATGATTTGTACTTTTCACTTTGTTCCTTTCCACCACTGCTGGCCACGTTATTACACATGCGTATATCAAATGTCTGAGAACTCAAATGACCGAGACAGATCCTTCCCTTGCATTCAATCGCTGCATTAAACTTGACACAATGATTTTCAAGTCTGCTCTGTTACGTATACTTGCAAACACGGTTCACCTTTGCAAGTCACGTGCAGAAAAACGTCTGATTTATTTCGCTCCTGGCCCTCAGTCTCAGATCCAGAGTTCCCACTGCGTCCTGAGGGAGGATGACTTCATAGTCTACTGCCTTTAATGACGGCTTGTGCGAAGTGCGGCTGGGTTTTGCATGTTATTCTGTCTGCTTTGTTCACCATCTTTGGACTTTTGCTGTAAAATATCTCGATGCTGAAGACATGTAACTGACCACTAAATCGGTTTGCACTTTTAACCACCTCATACTGGATTTACTGTATTACTCCATAACCCTTTATTGGGGGGTTGTGTCTGTGCACATGGAAAAGGAGTAAACCAGTGTTGAATAGTATTATGATACACTTAATCAAGGTAGTATTTGACCAGAAAATAAAATAGCATCGGTTGGGTTTCTAGGGTTAATTGGTAATATACCGATCAGGCATGCTTTACGACCAGCTGTTCAGACTTGTTATTGAAAAATAGACATTGAAAAGTGCTGATATATTTTGGTGAAAAAATATTTGACTTAGATTCAATATTGTCCAATTACTCGTCGTCCAGAGAGACATTTTCCAGATGAGTGAATGAAGCCTGCACCTAATCCAAAAACAGCTATCGCTTGCCTTTCAATAATCTTTTCTCAAGCAAACAATGAAATTTATACATGACCTTGTTTGTACTATTGAGCATGTTAAGTCACTCAACATTACTCCTCAAAACTATGGAGTTTCACTGTGAACGGTGTAGTTCTTGTTAAAAAGACTAAGAAAAAAGTAATCAAAGTTTCTTTGTGCTTGCACTTAACTGATCGGACTGAGAGAATAGTGAGCAAAAAGTTAACATACCCTCCTTCAAAGATCTTGATTCTGGTTGGTTCTGCTGAAGGCGGCTTGACTGACACCTCCTTGTCCCCTTGGTCATCTTTGGAACGGTCCCAGGACACCACTCCCTTCATCTTCCTCCCATATTTACTCACATCAGTGGGCATCAACTCTGTCTTCAACTGGATAAATACATAGCAAAACAGATTTCAGAATAAAAACATGAGGCGGACATTTGGAAAACCAGAAGAATGCGCACATATCTTGCTTTTAGTAGAGGAAGTACCTGATCAAACCGGAGCTTCCAGGCAACGGACGACACCAGCTTCCCGGAGCTCGGAGGTGACAGAGCTGCAGTGGTGACGATCCAGTCTGTGTATCTCTTCTGTTTGGACCGGAGTAGAGCTAGCGCTGCCTTCGTACTGAGATTCAGAGGGTTGGGATTGTGGGAACTAACACACCAGGAACTATAGACCGAGCTAAGTTCACTAACTTGACAGCTATTCGGTTTGGTGTAGTTCAAAAAGCACCAGCTAACTTTGCTGAGAGTTCTTAGGCTTGGGAACTGGACTAACTGCTGGGCATCGGAGATATCTGTCACTTGCAAAGTCTGGCCCGATTGTCCAATGTTTTGGTTGCCAGAGAGCTGAACCAGCATGCTAACGGGGTCTTTAGAGCTAGGTTCTTTCTTGGGGCTATCATCTCCCTCAACGGACGTCATTGAATGCGCTGGGCTGAGATTTGAAACGTCAACCTCAAGTTCTTCTGGTGAATCTCTTCCTCCATTTTTTGGCGATCTATCAGTTACAATTTGCAAAGGTGGGGTAAAACTTTCAGCTCGAGGCACATCTGGAAGGTGCGGCGCAGAAGACCTAACTGGGATGGAGATTTTAAGAGGTGCATCACTAAGAGGAGGAGACTGGGACATTCTTTCTGACTCATCCACCACTTCTTCACTTGACTGGTTGGATTGTTTGTTGACTTTGCCGTCAGTGCTACTCAACTCCACAGCACTCATCTCTTTTACAATTTGTCCATACATTCTCTCCTCTTTGACTCGTTTTTGATGCTTAGTTTCAAAGAACAACTCCAAAGAACTCGCCGGCGATAGCATACGTTTACCACCGACAGCCGAACTAGATGCATCTGTTGTAGAAATAGTCCCTGATGTTAGCGAAAGTGGGATTCCTGTGTTGAGACATGCTAAATTTGATGGCTTTTTGATTGCAGAGAGGTCGGTTTGTCCAAGGAAGTGTGACAAATTGAATCCAGTGCCACTGATACCACCAGAAATTCCTACCGATGATGTTTTAAGGACAGGTGTAGGTCTAGTGTCTGCAAACTTGATTTGCTGTCCACAGTCTTGTGAAGGTCCTAGCTGACTAACACTGGTGTACATTACACTACCGAATGATGGCACATTGGTGTGAATGCGAACAGGAACTAGCATACCAGGCAGAGAGGCTTGAGAACTTGCATTCTGAGTAGCAAATACTGGCTGGATCTGTTGCAAAAGCATTGGATTGGTAGTGGCGGTGGGCTGGCTAGGCTTAGATGCAAAGTGTGGCTGGGAAAGTGGCGAACTACGAGATGAAAAGCTCCCAGGATACATTTGGGTAGCCTCCGGTTTCCCATCTGGAGGCGGGTGATCATGGATTGAATGTTTGTGGATTGGATGTGCAGGAGAGCGAACATGGTGTTTTTGAAGTTGTTGTTGCACTTGAATCGCCAGTTGCTGCCGGGGGATCTGTCCACCGTCTTGGCTCCAGTATAAGCCTTGCTGTGGGAAGGGTATGAATGGTGGACCGCTCGGATAATGTTGCATGATTTCCTTATTCATGACCTCTTGACCTGGATGTTCTCCCTCTGAGGAAGATCCCTGGGTCTGTAGGCGGTAGTGCTGGGGCCTAGGAATAAGATTAGTCTATGTTACTCTCTAAGAATAATATTTGTCTGCATAATAGATGTTTTTCTTTGGCATATCATTTTTTAATCAGATAAACAAAATAATTTTCAGTAATTTTTTCCTGGTACATCGGAACATAAGGAAACAGGATTTTTTTATGTTATGCATTACCTGACATGAAGCGGTTCATCTTGCAGACTGTCTTCACTGATGCTCTGCTGGAGTATGTACTGGGCATGATGAGAATGAGAGCCGACACCTTTGTACAAGAAAAAAAGTATAGAAAATGAAATAAAAACACTATATTTTTGTTACGTAAAAATTTATTTGACTAGAGCTTACCGCTGCCGCCTCTTTTGCTCCTCACGACCTCACCACTGGGGGCAGCAGACCAAGACCCATGTTCCTCCTGTTTGACCAACATCTCATTTGATTCCTGAGCTACAGCCTCTGGATAGACACTCAGTGAAGCCTGCAAATACACAGGTAAAGAATTTTAAAATACAATAGAGGCGGGCTGTTGGTGATTGGAATGTAATGTTTTTGAAGAAATTTAATAATAAAGTATTGATTTAAGGTTATGAATGAAAACTTTGGGGGAGGGGCAAGCTTGTGTTACAAGCTGGATCGTCGTAACATGTGAATTTTTAATCTAACAAAAAAAAATCCATCTTGAAATGCTTGGGCTGATACAATTCTATACTGTTTTTGTTGTCAGATGTCTCATAAATTTACTGCTCCAAATAGTATAGTCAAGACAGATTTTATCTTTATTCAAATACCTGTCGAACAAGATATCCTCGCCTTCTCTCTTTCATGGCAGAGGCACTCGAGTAAACCTCTCCTTGTCGTGAAGAGGATAGACTTCCATAATCAAAAGACTTGCTTCTCATTTCCGGTAGCTCTGCCGGTAAAGTGCACGGCGCCTGCTCTGAAGAGGACCTCCTCATCTCCCTTTGCTGGTGGTGGCTGGAATGACTGCCTGGAACAGTCAGGAACTCTGACTGCTTAGGTCCACTGGTGCTACCCATGGAGTCATCCTGGTTAAAAATACATACAAATAATGATCATGGTCAACACACTTGGTGAAATGTGAAATATTTAACCTATTTTACTAAAGCTGATAAGCTAATTAAGATCTTGTTTTAAAGCCAACTCATTTCATGTTCATATGTCTGTTCTGTTTTCTCCCTTCTTGATCTAAATTTCAAAATATATAAAAATCGGTACAAAGATGAGTCAGAGATAAACATGCTAAAAGCCAATGGTTTGTGTATAAAGAATTGGCAATCCTCCCTTTTCTATAAACAAATATTCAAGGACCGTATATAAATAGACTTCCACAGTTTATAATAAATAGATTTTTCAAAGAATATTTCTTATTTTGCCCTACACTTACCTGCTTGGTTGGTGACACAGACTTGATTCCTTCTTCTTTATCAAACGACATTGAGAACGATGAGGAGTGGGACAGGTTGCTCTCTTGGCTAGGACTCCTGGATAAGCTGGTGCAGGTGGACTCGAAACTGGACTCCCCTGAGGAGTGCTCCATGTCGGCCAACCTCAACCTCTTCTTTTTGGGCGGGAGCTTTTCGGATGGCATTTGGGACAGTGTATCGCTCCTCTGTGGCAACTGAAACTCTTCCACATGGGGTTGCGTCTTTTCTGGTTCCTTAGATGTAGGAATTGCGGAGTCTTTTTCTGGCTTATCTGGCTCTTCGGTGACTCTTATCTCTGGAACCTGGATATTGGGTTGGCGGACTAACTTGTGTGGGATGTGATAAGGTTGTCCCGGAGAGGGCGCTGCAGACGATGACGAATGTGAAGCTAAGTCACTATCACTGTGCGCCTGCTGCTCCATACTTTCTGTCCTAAACAAAGCTGAATCTGGACTCAAAGCGTCCTCAAATATCTCATTGTCCGATTGCTCTGAGTACTGGCTTGATAGTGGCTTATCCTGATATGGTTGCTGTTCAAATGATTCAGACTTCTCAAACGAATTTGGCCTGCTGAGTGAGTTGGTGTGCTGGATGACAGAGATAACATTACCGGCTGCTTTACGGCTTTCCGACTCGTTAAAAAGTGCAATGTCTTCGGAGCACATACTGGCACATGTATCAAAGCTATCAGACTGGCTATGCATGCTATGCAAAGAGCCTTTTCCTGTTGGAGTATTTCTAGCACCATCAAGACTACCTTTAAATTCATAATCCACTGCCATTTCAACTGAACCACTACAGCTACTATCGCAATGGCCTGGACTGTCCTCCTCATCGCCTACACTTGTAACCTTTCGGCGTTTCCTTGTGGCTAGATCTGACATGCTAACTTTAGTACCTTGCAAACCAGCCAGTTTCCCACCCAATGCTTCCCCAACATGCGCTTCGTTGCCTGAATGCTCAAATGCCTTTTGTCTTCTGAGTATTCGAAGCGCAGTAGGGTAAAAAACCTCGTCCGGGGTTATCATCTCATCAAAAGAGTGGCTGCCTCGGATTCCGGGCGGGACGCTAAGGTTGGGTGGTGATGGAGTTGGCATTGAGTTGCTTCTTGTGAGTTGACCCGTTTCCGAAGGAGGTTCAAGGAGCCCTGTGCTGCTTTGACAAGGTCCAGTTGGGTATTGCTTTGGGTCTCCAGATACTCCCACATCACCTCTAAAGCATACGTCTTCAGCGAGCTTTCCCATGTCGATGATAGCACCTTTTTGCTTGAAGCTAGCTAGAGTGGTCAGGTCTGCCCCAGCCATTCCCACTGTTATGGACTGCCTAGGACGATAGTACCATGTGCGACCAAACATGATCTCTTCGTAAGTTTTGGCATTCGTATTTGGAGGGCTAATCTGCTGTTCTGCACTTTCAGAACGGGAAAAGTACCCGGAGTCCGTACTGCCTTTGCTATGAGGGCTCAAGAGGTTAAGCGATTGGGTTGCAGGATCAGAATCTAGACTTTTCTTCTCTTTTAATCTCAAGGCTAGACACTTTTTGATGCTTGGGGAATCATCCAAAGAGTGCACCCGTCCCCCGACTTGAGAACCCAGCATGTGGTGTGAGGTCTTGATATCCTGGAAAGGGGGACATTCCATTCCTGGAGAAGGGACAGCTCCCGCTTTGGGAACTATCAAGATAGGCACTTTCATTGCTCCCATGGATAGCTCTTCAGCTGAGTCTGCATAGGCTGGTTCCACACCACCTATGGACAAGATGGATAATGGCCGTGAGTGGTGTTGTCATTGAAACACAACCAGTGTCAAATAATATACACTGCCTGGCCAAAGAATGTCTAGGTTTGTGTGCTTAAACAATGACGTCAGCTGAGAGACTAGTTTATCAAACTGTACAGGGAGCATAAAAATCATTTTCACACATGGATTGTCCACTGTCCAATTTGTTGATGGTGTTTTACTATTGCTAATCGTATTACTTCTTTCAATCTGTTGCTTTTTTTTTTTTTTTTTTTTTTAATGATATAAACAGCCATATAACTGAATTAACTGTGGGATCAATAAAATATAGCTAAACTAAAATAATCTATACATGCAATATGACCCCTAAAATTAAGTCTGGTTATGTGCGTTTTTAATATTCCTACCATAATTTTGAGTCTACTGCAAAATGTATTGGGTGTTAGAATGAGATCAGATAACAAATTCAATTCTGTACATACAAGAGGCAGTCACATGCTTTGCGCAGACAGTAGCCTTCATATTGAGTAAATAAAGAACAGACATTGCATTTTACTTAGAAGTTTACCTGTATTTTTGCCAGACTCGAAGGATATCTGAGGTACAGGACTCTCTTTATCCATCGGCATCGTAGCTCCGTCCCCCACCTCCTCGTCAGTATCTGTGCTCTGCTCTCCGTCCGAGTGCACCTCTGCTTCCCCTGAGGGAGACGCCTGGTCCAACTCTCCCGCTCGAGATGCGGCCAACTCCGAAAACGGCACCAGACCTGCTTTAATGGCATGAGCATGGGACTTGCGATGTTTGTAAAGGTTACTTTTAGTTTTAAAGGAAAATCCACAAGGTCCACACGGGTAGGGTCGTTCTCCTGTGTGTGACCGGATATGCTTTTTCAACACGCTGGGTTTTGCACAAGCTCGTCCACAATAGGTACATAAATACTTCCCAGGCTTTTTTGGCTTCTGGTCTTTCTTGCCGTGACTTTCCTCCAAGGAATCAGATTGGGAATACTGTCCAAAAGAACTGGGTAAACTTGGGGATTTCTGCCTTGGGAAACGTCCCGCTCCAGATCCGTGCGGTTGTGTATGCCCTGGATGTCCAAATAGCTCATCCGAAGGGAGTTGTCCAGCAAATGGCCAAGCATGAGGTTCCAGCCCTGGCTGGGGTTTGGCGCCTGACAAGAATCGTTGCTCTGTTTGTGGATGTTGTGGATACTGTTGACCCATTTGGAAGGCATATCCTCTTGGATATCTTTGCCCATATGGTCCTTGCAGTTCGTGCCCTTGCCCTCCCATTGTGGTCTGACCCGGTAGCATTTTCCCAGTATTTCCTATCATTATATACTTTTGATGTGGCACAGATCCACCGGTGGCACTGCAAGGTAAGCTCTCCCTATTTTTAGTCTCTTGATCGGCAAAAGTGCTTTGTTTGGTAGAAGTGGGTTCTGATGCCCACTTCCTTTGCAAAGTCCCCTTGTCCTTCATTGGATCTTTGCTTGGGCCTTTCTGTCCGCCACCGGAAGTGGATTCCTGAGCTTCCATTGTTTAATGCTCAATCTTCAAATGGGGGAAAGCTGGGGAGATAGTTAAAAAGTCCCAAAGCTTGACAGCATCATAGCTCAACGCTTTAGGGCTAATGCCAAGTTCAATTCAGGTCCATAGTTGTACCGGACCAAAATATAGGTAAGCAAAGACAGAGGAGCATTAGATGATAGCATTAGCAATGTAGCTCGGTGATGGCCATTTTGTAAACAAGATGATTTGTCCAGTTCTTGTAAAGCCAAAGTGTGTAAATAGCCTATTAAAAGAAGAGAGAAAAGTTAGTCCATGTAGTCAAATGTATACTGAATTTGTAATTACAGAATTTCTAAAATACAAACCTTTTTATTTGTAAAAGTGCATGAAGATCCTGGTTTGGTTGATTCAGAAGTCATTCAGCCCAACAGGAAATCTACACCACAAGAAACAAGAGAGGCACACATATAATATACTTCATGAGCAATAATGTTATAAGTTCCAATACAAATATTTCAAAAATATGGAAAATCTATCGGTTTATAACTGCCTTGTACGTGTTAGCAGGTTGGTCAATGCTGTTTTCAATCATTTATTTACCCGTGGGTCAAAACACCATTCATTCAAAAAGCATCGGGGATCTTTAATTAACTTTGACCATGTCATACTGTTGTTTCCTCCTCAAACATGTAACCATATGGATATGGAGTGGTGTGTAGATTCCTTTGCACGTGAGTAATCCAGCATATTTAGTCTGTCTCCTGCTTCTACACTCAAAACACCTGCCCCCACTCCGGTATCATATGGAGGAGTTTTGACACCTTCACCAATCCTGCTAGTGGTCCCCCCCATCTCCCTGTGCAGAGAAGCATGTTGTCCTTTTCTTAATCATTGTATTAGTTTCAATTTGTGTTTGCAAGCAATTTGTATAACTTCATTTTATGTAATCTTAAGCCCTAGCTGTACTTTCAAGACGCATGCACTATTAAAAAAGTTATACAACAATAAATAACAAGGTTAAGAGGTCCTAAAGTAGTTTAAGAAGCCTGACTAAAGCGTAATATGGGATATTTTTCAGCGCATGGATTTGATGACAACATAACTTTTCCAGCATGCATCCCCAGTCACACTTGTCAAAGACTGTATAAGGGGTATAATATAGACGCCAGTGGATTCAGTGTTATTTCCTCTCCCATCTGTGCAGCTTTCTGCCCATTTCCTCCTCGCGCCCTCCTTCCCTTCACTCAGTGACTCACTGGTGCAATGCAAACCCACGCTGTTCCTAAAAAGACACAAAAGGCTTAAAAATAGCACCGGGGGAAGTGACGTTCACCAGTCATAATGTGTGGAGGCGGGCGAAGAGGCCAAGGCGCAGAGCAAGAAGTAAGAATCTGTGCTAAAGCTCGCACCCTGCCTTCCGTCCTCTGCGGCTGTTGCAAAAGGAAGAGAAAACACACCACATATGACTAGCTGTGAGTGCCGGCTCGCGCTGGGATGTGCAATGATGCAAAAGGTCAAAGTACTAGTTGTGTCAAAAAGTAATCAAAACTGACTTACAAGTATATCTTCGAAAAACATACGGCGAGTACAAATGTAACTACTCCTATAAGACAGCAATATGTAGTTATAAAGCTAAAACTCCAGGCATTACTGATTTTGTTTTTTACATGAACCCACAAATATGTATATGAAACTATAGCTACTACCTCTATATAACCGTGCAAGTTAGTCATGGTTTTGGAGACAGAGAGTCCTTATAAGATCTGTGTGTGCTGTGCATTTAATTATGAAGCATTTTGTTTGCATACATGACAGAATAGGTCCATGGAGGTTGTGAAACATGCTTAAAAACCAAACTCTACGATGAATTGGGGCATTAGACATGTGCTATGAATGAGTTTGGAGCATGGCTAACAATTGAAATGTATGTGCTCCCTGTTTTATTGTTTGTAAACAACAAAAAACCAGGCCTTTATGTAATTTTATGAATGAGCAGAAACAGGAATGCATTCCATCACTGATAAAAAGCTCCTATGACTATTACTACTGCCTACTATCTTCAAACAAATTTACTGGTATTTTAGTCACAATTGCTTGTCATGCTCCTCTTATCAAAAAAATCTGCAATCCACCCCATGACCCGTGGGTACAGTTCAAAAGCAAACTTTCACAATGCTAGAGGAAGTAAAGGCAGAATGTGAACAAGACGGAGCACTTTGCAGGGGAGGCATCTGCTAGTGCCGCAGTGCTAACAAACCCTTGTATGTTTGTTTCCACAGTCAACGTCTGAGGGACCACAGAACACCTGGGAGAGACGGCGGCGGGGCAGATAACGCCGCGCAGCTGCTGAGGGTGCACATTTCTGCCACGTATTTCCTCATTGCACTTTGTAAAAATAGCCCCCGCGCGGCTCACACAAACTGATTGCAACACGGTTAAGCGGGACCCGGTGACGTCTCGGGTCCAACGCGAGAGCTAAAAATAGCCGCGCTGCAAAAGACGACGCATTCTTCGCAGGCAGGAAAATTAACTTTGGGACGTTACGAAACACCACGTCAGGTACAATGCAGGCGGAGGAGGATGGGGAAGTTTGATTGGATAGGAATGTCACTTAACAGCTACTGTAATTGTAAATGTTTATGCAAAGTATCGGGTTTGATGTTTGAAAAGAGTTCTGTTCCCCTATAACCCCTTGGTTTAGGTTTATTTTAGGTTTATAAAAATGTGTACTCTCTGTATGTGACCCGTCTTTCAATGTGCTTTGGAGCAGCGGTCAGCCATAGTTAGGGCTGGGTACCGTTAAAATGACCTAAAAATGTTTTCCTTTAGAGCAAGTTCTGATGCCTGGCAGGTCCTGGGACAGTGCTAAAGAAAGTGACTTGGTTGTTTAAGCTCAAATCATTGATAATAAAATGAAAATAAATAGTATTTTATGGGATAAATTACCATCATTGTTCTGTTTTACGGTAGATCAGTGGCTTCTAAACCTTTTTTAGTCACGACCCCCAATATAACGACTGCTGTGAGTGTCGGGATGAAAAAAAGATAAAATAAAGAAAAAATAACAGTGTTTGTTAATGTAATATTTAATTTAGGACAACATATATTTGTGAATTGGGGCCAAATAACAAAATAAACAAAATAAAGATGCAATAATACACATATTTTTAATGTTTTTCCGCTTGAAATAGTCCGAGTCAGATGATCCTTTTGGGGGTCGTGGTCAAAGAAGTTTGGAAACCCCTGTTCTAGATGACCAATAATTTAGTATAGCTATAGTAAAAAGTATCATTCAGGAACTGGTATCGTAAACCAAGTATTGTTAAAGTACTGGTATATAAAAAAAAAAAAAATAACGGAGGCCAGCCCTAGCCAAAGTTGAGCACAACCAGGGACCCGTCTCCAGATCATGAACAAGGGTTGAAGTCAGAGCACCTAGCTTAAGAATAGCCCTATTGTGCATGTGTTTTGGGTTGACAGGGAAAACCAGAGCACATGGCAATTGGCAAAGCAGTCACTTGGAGAACAAGCAAACTCCGCACAGAAAGGCCCCACATCGGACCTGGGAGCACGAACCACTCAGAATGGGACCCGCATGTCAAACAAAACATTTCAAATCAGTTTCACAATGAAGAGGGCAGAAAGTTGGACATGATGCAGACAAGTCGAGAGGAGAAAAACTCAAGGCCCGGGATGTTTAGGTTCGGTGTACTATTTACTGCCACGCTTTACGCAATCCACCTTTAAACTGGTTGGCGTTTGTTTTGTAACAGCGGGTCTGAATAGCAATGAGTGGGAGACTGTGTTATCGTGAATGACTTACATAAAGCCGTATTTATACCTGCTGCACTTCCTGTGGTAGGAGAGACATAGCCCCGAGCGGTGTGTGAAATTGTGGAGGCGGGATTTGTTGTTTGAGGGGCGGAGTTGGCAAACGTGGGGGCAGATCGAGGGCTCCAGAGGGCACGGCGAGATGAGAGTGGTGGGCAGGTCAAAACAGAAGATACACTCTGCTTAAAATAGCACCAAACACTCAGCACAAAAGGAGCAGTCACGCAGTTTGGAATGCAGGGAGTTATTTCATAAATGTACAGTTATGCTCTAAAGTTTACATACCCTGGCAGGATGTTAGGATATGTGGACTGATAACACAAAAACCTTCATTTCACTCTGGTTAGTGGTTGTGTGAAGCCATTTATTGTCAAAAAACCTGTTTGTTTACATTTTTCAACTAGAGAAACTAGCCAAATGTCCCTGATTGAACATTTGAACATTGAAATTTTTTTTTCAGAGAGTATTTCAAGTGAGTTTTTCTTTGCTCCTGAACAATTTTCCTGGCAGTTGTTGAAGGTCATGTAAACATTAGATCAGGGGCATTTGAGTAATTTCTGTTTCATTATGATTTCAAAAGAGTAAACTCGGTTCTTTGACAACATGCGGCTTCGCACAACCACTAACCATGAGTGGAAAAAAAGATTCTTGTGTTATCATTCATATTCTATCAAAAATGGATTAAAAAAGGTATGTAAACTTAAAAGGGTATGTAAACTGTATATTGGATGGATGGATGGATGGATGGATGAATGGATGGAAAATTCCTCGTCTGTGAAACCTTCATTGACAATGGCAATAAATTCTATTCTGATTCTGAAAAAAATACTATATTTTCCTACAAATTATAGTTGAAAAAGCATTAAATAATCCAATGAAGCTAAAATTATGATTAAAAAACATATTCTTACAGTCTTGGGAATGTTTTTGTGCCTTTTAGCAGATAAATATGCAAAAAATGTTCTCCAGGAAAGGCTCGGCACCCACTAAAAATGATTGAAAACACGCTTTTTGAACCAACTATTTCAGCTAATTCAAGACATTGCAAATGAGACACAATTCGCAAAGCAGTGCCAGATGCTCCTCATAACCAACAATCATTATGCATCCTGATTGAACTACTGTATATTGGCAAAAGCGCCCAGACAGAGCACCAACGCAAACAACAATATCTAGTGTGACTTGCACCAAACCGGGCCAGTAAAATCTACACTTAGAGCTAAAATTGCCGCTCCTGCCGCTTCTCTAAACTGGAGAGTGCTGACAATTAACTTCGGTGGAGAGTTGCCATCTAAATGTCTGGGTTTTCTAGGATGCGAGGAAACCCGACGTTATATATTTAGTCCGTAGTTAAAGCTCAGACAGCCACAAGATTAGCACCTATATCGTTCTGTGACAAAGGGGCATTTGAGACACTGCTGCTGCCCACAACGACAATCATGCAGCACCAGTTTACTGTTTAGGCCAACACTGAGTAAGTTGTTTGAACCCACAACTTAAAATACAGTATGTAGATTACACAAGTTAGATCTATACGGGAGTTTATGAGTGCGATGTGTTTCCAGTGGACACTCTCGCCTAAACAGGGTCTGTACTGGGCAGTTGTTGAAGGTCATGTAAACGTTAGATCAGGGACATTTGAGTAGTTTCTGTTTCATTATGATTTCAAAAGAGTAAACTCAGTTCTTTGGCAATAAATGGCCTCGCACAACCACTAACCATGAGTGGAAAAAAGACTTTTGAGCACAACTGTATATTTGTAGGCAAAAGCTGTCGTCGTCTGAACCTACTCTTTTCCTTCTTATGTTACATCAGTAGTACCTGTCCTGTAGTAGTCCGTGATATCACTCATATCCGTGTATTGTTGTCCTTTCCCTGTGTGCTACATAGATATTTGTTTGATAAGCCTGAGCCCAGACGTCTGCAGCGGAGGCCACTTTTAAAATGAGCTCAATGGGGTGCCTCAGTCCGACACTGGAGCTTCACATTCCTCTGGGACCAAAACAAACATGGAACTATTCCTGTCCGTTTCTGATAGTGTGGACAGTAATGGGTTTCTAATAATAAAACAACAGACAAAAAAACAGCAAACAAGAAAGTGTGTACTGCTAAATGAAAGAGACATAGGACTTCAATTATGCATGCTTTCTCAATGCACCTTGACGAGAACTACAGTAGAAAGTGGAGTTCTTAATTCATTATGTAAAATTGATACTTATACCATAATATACATATTATCTAATGTACTTGAATTTGATTTTTAGGGCTCCTTCATGTTTTATAGGTTCAATAAATAAGACATTATTGTATTGTGACATTTTTGACAAGTTATGGACAGTAATGGGTTATGTAAGATAAAAAATAAAAACACTATACAGAGATTTAGGCCACTGCAAACAGTTTGTAGAGCCATCGGCCCAATACAGCTCTTAAAGACTTTAAAGTATTGAAATCTGATCAATTCTTGGTCTTGCAGCAAAGGCATATCGCAATATATTGCAAAATGATATATTGCCTGAGTGAAGACCCTGCAGAGACATTCAGCAAACACTGTCAGGGCCGGGACACAAACCCATGACGCTGAAGAGCAGCTCTGTGACTCCAAAATACAGTGCAATAAACCAGAAGCAGTATTTTGTGCAAAGCAAGAAGGTCCCAGTTCGAAATACACCAATGAAGGCGTGAGGACCAGTGCTGGAGTCAGTGAGAACTGCAGAATGAAGAACTGCTCTGGGTCAGTCTGCATTCTCAGTGAAAGGGACACAATTATGGACCTCTTTAACCACTGGAGCTAAAATCTCAATCAGACGTGAGACTTTTCTCATTAAAGCTAAAGCTCTGACTCAAGAACAACCAACAGTGTGAGCACTGAGCTGGACATATGGACTTGGGGTGTGGAGTGGCCAGATATTGTACTGTCTTATCTTTCTTCTTTTTATTCTTGTATCATGTCTACTAACCTGTTTTCTATCTTTTTTATACTTTTATTAACTACTTGAAAAGCCTAACCAAGAATGGCAGCTGCAAATTATCAATGTTTTAATGTACAGTCCCAAAATTTAGGGCAATATGATGCCTTTCTTTGTAAATTTTATAATCTTATAACAGTGGTCCTCAACTAGAGTGTGGCGAGACTTTCCTAGGAAGCATTTTATTCAATATTTATCTACTGAAAAACAATCAAAACCACTCTTAAGTCTGTAATTAGAGGGAAAACACAGTATTTCACATTCTATATATACTAAAAGTCCATCTAATTTAGGTCACAGCTTGTCTCCTTATTGTTATGGTGGGTCCTGACTCTATACCACTGTAATCTGTGAAGGCTACTGTTCTCATTGCAAAGGACAATCACTTTAGTACAAAACATGACAATACTGACCCCAAAGTGCCAAAACATAAAGAGTTGTGTTGTTTTTAATGCTGTGCCATCACAAGCCCATAAAATCGCCCTCTCAGAAACTAACTTTAGCGTGGCCATTTAGAATCGATCCAAGTTGCCTTTATTTGCTGTGAGAAAGTGGTTCTTGTAAAGTAAGAGTCGAGCAGAAAGTTCTTTTGTGTATAAAAGTGCGGCCGGTGTCAGAGTTGGCCCAGAGTTGTTTTTGGCTCGGAGCGGCTGATAAAATGTTTTCTGTTGCTTCCACACGGCGCCCTGCTCCCGCCCCGCTCCAGCTCAAGGCCTCTGTTTGACTTGGGGATTACAACAGCGCTCCTCGGTGAGACACGCGCAGCTTCCTGTTGATAAGGGCCATTTTTAGAGACAAAGATTGATGTCACGAGAAGTTCAACTCTGCAACTATGTTTTGTGGAATAGGATGTTTACGTGGATTCCGTCTTTCCCAGGATAGTCCTCTCCGTATCTTTGGATCAACAAGAAAAAGTCTGCGTGCGAGATTTTAGTGTGAAAGAAAGAAAAAAAACCTAGCTGACTTTGCTCATGTGACTCTACTGCCTTTCATGCAACCAGTAAGGTCATGAAAACTTAATAACCATCAAGTTAATCCTTTTCGTCTCCAAGTGGGAATAATTATTTTTGTTTACATGAGGGTATACTTGTACACTGCAAAAAGTGCCCTACTAAAAACAAGAAAAAATAATCTTAAAACAAGACAAAATCTCTTGTTTTAAGCCAAAAAATCTGCCAATGAGGTAAGCATTTTTTCCTTGCTAAGAATTCTTATTTTAAGAATATTTTTCTTATTAAAAAACAAGTCAAAAAGACTAAATTTAAGCAAATCAACGGCTAGATTTAAGCAATATATCCTCAAAGAATTGATGAAATTCAGGAAATTATTCTTATGTGATGAAAAATGTTGCTAGATTTAAGCAAAATGTTCTAAATTCTATCCCTTTTTAAGCAATATCTACTCTATAAATTGTAATGTTTAAGCAAATTATGCCTAAAATGAGAATAATTTTACTTCTGGTGTGTCTTCTGGGAATGTATGGATATGTGTAGCATCAGTTCTTAAATTAATTCAAATAAGACAAAATATTCTTTCTTTAATGCTAAAGAAGATTCAAAAAGTGTTTATTTCTTGTTATAAGAAATAATGTCATGTTTTTGAGTAAAAAATTCTTCACAAGAAATAGCTAGTTTTTATTTCTCAAAATAAGTTTTTTTTCTCAAGAAAATTTTGCTAATCAATATGTTTTTACTTTTTTGGAAAAAAATAAGGATTTATTTCTTAAAATAAGACTTTTTTTGCTTTCTTAGAATTCACTTTTTGCAGTGTAGTTTCAAGTTGAAAGGCGTAAACAAACAGGTTTTTTGACAATAAAAGGTTTTTGTGTTATCAGTCATATTCTATGAAATGCATATTACTATAGGTTTACATACCCTAACATTCTTAAGGTTAAGGTTAAGTTAAGGTGAACTTTATTGTCCACGTAGGGAAATTTGTCCTCTGCATTTGACCCATCCTTCGTTGCTGCTGGGGCAATCCGTCAGGAGCAGTGGGCGACCGCAGTGCAGCGCCCGGGGACCCATCTCCAGATGTGGAGCCAGGCTCATGGTCAGAATCACCTGGCTGGAGGATTTAACCTAATGTGCATGTTTTGGGTTGATGGGGGAAACCGGAGCACCCGGAGGAAACCCATCCAGACACGGGGAGAAACATGCAAACTCCACACAGAAAGGCCGCACGGGCCGGGAATCGAACCCGGGACCTTCTTGCTGTGAGGCAAGAGCGCTATCCACTCTGCCATGGGATGTAAACTTTTGAGCACAACTGTATATTTTAGTCAAAAAACTGAACATTGCTCTCTTGAACACAATTCACGATATGTACACAGATCCCAATACCTCTCTTTTTCAATGTATGAGGCACTTTCTGCTCTGTGCCTGCACAGTTTGACAACAAACCTCTGACACAAAGAGTGCAGTGCTTTGTATATTCAGTGAGTTGGTGGCTATATGTCCATAAAAAGGCTGTATCAATTCAGAAAAACTGTATTACTAAAGATAGACTATTCAACTAAGCATGTACTAAACTTCCATTAAACTGGCATGGCATCAACCTTAGAAAGGCTGCACAAAACTGGCACACTCGGCATGAATCGAGAAGCCAGGAAATTTTCGGTTCAGAACATTTCGCCAGGAGATGGATCCATTCCCGTTATAACTTTGCCACATTGTTCCCGTAACTCTCCATCGCCTCAGGTACAAACCGAGCTACTGTTCTCAATAAAGATCTGAGCCGCGAATGTCCAGGTTAGTCCGAAAGCAGGCCAATTCCACCCGGCCGCCAGCTCCCCTCCTTTCTCTCTTTCTCGCTCGCTCCGCGCTCTACATTTTGGCGAAACATAAAGTGGTTAATCACTGAATGGAAAGCATTAGTAACACGTTTGAATAATTTAGGCCAGGTCTGACCACCCAAAGTAGCAGCACACTCCGCGGACGGCGCAGAAACTCGAAGCGGGCCCATTGTTAACAGCGGACTGGACATAAACAAAGAAGTGTGTATGGGTAACATGAAGCCAGCTGGCACAACTCCTATCTGGCTACATTGGACCGTTCCCTCACCTCCGCGGTTAAACTAGCCCATATAAGCTGGAACTGATGGTGCTTTAGACCAAATATAACTCCTTCTTCTTCTAATAGTAAAATATAAGATGACGTTTAATGATTATTAACAATTATTTCAAGTTCTAAGACAATAAAGGCACAATAATGTTGGATTTGCAATAGACAATCAAAGATGGTCTCGGCCAGTGGGTCTCAACAATCGTCAGTCTGTCCCAGGGAACTTTTTTTTTTTTTCAATTTAACTATTGAAAAAGTACAAAACCACCTCTTGGTCTATCTAGGCAAAGATTCTTCAGTCTTCAGCTGTACTCTGTAGTTGAAGTGTAGGATGTTTCGTTCTTCATCCAAAGAACTTCATCAGCACCCACTGAGCATATTTGCCTACGATGGACAACTCCTGTATGACTGAGAACTTACACAGACACCTCTTGGTCTATTTAAATTTAAGTTTGGTGGATTTTATTGGCTTGAATTTGGCTTTTTCAGGCTTAAGTAGTTCTTATTCAACAACAATTTGTGGGAAAAGAGACAATAAACCTAATTAAATTCCTATTTGGGTCATGACTAGGAATATCACGATTATGAATTTTTGAGTCATGATTATTGTGAGAAAAAATATTGCGATTTTACGATTATTCATGATTATCGGAATTAAGGAAGAAAATACAGAGGATTTTTCAACGTTATTTCTTCGGCCTTTAATGTTGAGTGCACTCCGTTTGAACACAGCCTAGGAGAAACCGTTAATTAACCGGTTGATCTTGGCATCCCTATAGGCGTGACTTGTCTTCCTATCGGGTTATGGTGGGTCCCGATGTGATTCCAGTCGAGAACCACTGAATTAGGCAGTACCATATCCTTCGCAAAAGAAAGTAAATTATTTGGCTCCTTGGGGTTTTTATGTATACACATGCTAACCCTTTAGACCTCTATAAGATTATATTTATGTCTTCTCTGGACATGCTTAAAAAAAACAGTGAACTGAGACTTGACTTAAAACATGAATCAGTATCTTAGATAATTTAAGAATGCAAACTGTAACACATGATGTAATCAATTGTCAATGGGATAACCAACAAATACTAAGGTGTTAAGCAGGTCATAATCATGCTTTGTCAACCCTGAACCAGAAATTAACAAGACTTAGCGGAAATAAAAATAAACAAAATGAAGTAACCACAGGAAGGTCTAAAAAAGGATCAAACCACTACAGGAATAGGCCAATAGCATGACAAAACCATGACTCAATTGTTACTAACTGAAAACTCATCTCTCATAAAACGAGTGGTGTTTGTTTGGAGGAATGAGAGGATTTGAGCTGATACCACCACAGCAGAAGCATGTTCCTTTTACCGTGCCCTTGAGCAAGGCAGTAAAAGCGGTGTGTACACGAGCTGCAGCCGGCGGCCAGCAGCAGGGGACTGTGGTTAAAACCAGGAAGAACTCAGCGGGACTGCGGCGAGCACTGGAGTTTTCAGAAATCCAACCCATGTGCCTCCGCTCTGATACAGGAATCAAGAAAACAGGTTTCATAATAATGTAGGTCAGTGGTCTTTTTCCGACGTATTTTCTGTTTTAAGCAAAGGTGAAATAATGACTCAAACACGTGGTATAATGAATTATCACTAAGCAGGATCTGATCATGCGGATCTGCGGTGACGCCAAATGTATAAAAGATTAAGGGGAATTGTTGAAGATGAGTTACATCATATGCAAAAGAAAACCTACATAACGTGCGTGTATGCAAAGCCACATATTTTACTCCTGACTGACGCAAGGGTCAAGGACACATGTGACGCAGTACAATGTATTCACTTCATTGTCCTTGTAGGGAAATTTGTCATCTGCATTTGACCCATCCTTCAAAGCAAGATCAGGACAAAATAGTTACAGAATTTTAGCCCACTAAAAACATGTACAATAGTCCAGGATGGTTGTGAGTGTGGGGCGACAGATGCAAATTAGGCCATAGTTACAATGGGATCTGTTTCTAGAAAAAAAAACAGTAATTTTGATGAAAACCAGTCTCTATTTAGCTTGAGATTTCTTAGGAACTGAGGCATGTAGATATAAACGGGTTTCACCCACTGTGAGCTTAAGAGTCTCATCTTTCAAACGAGCCATCAAATCATCAAAAATGCTCTAGATTGCGGCTAAGTTCCGAAAACAGTGTGACACTCAATGTGTTAATATTTTAGATTAGATGAGGTTAGATTTGTGCACCCCTCCTCAAAACCTCACCTTATCGTGGTGGAGGGGTTTGAGCACCCGAATCATCCTAGGAGCTGTGTTGTCTGGGGCATTATGCTCCTGGTAGTGTCTCCCAGGGCAAACAGGTCCTAGGTGACGGGTCAGACCAAGAGCGGTTCAGAAGCCCCTTATGATGAGGGACCATCAAGGCCGGCTAAGTGTGGGGCCGTCCTCCTGTGGACCCACCACCTGCAGGAGGAGCCATAAGGGACTGGTGCAATGTGACACGGGCAGCTTGGACTACTGCCCCCGCAAAATGGCAAAGGATTAAGCGGAAGAAGATGGATGGATGGATAGATTTGTGCAGTTTTGAGATAAAATTGAACAGTAGCCTGACTTACTTTCCTTATTTCTTTGAGCTTAAACCATTGTGGCAGGAACTCAACAAATAATTGTGAGTTTAAGTACACCATTTCTTACACAAACAAATCCCACACGGTTTGGGAATCAAACGCAGGACCGTTTTGCTGTGAGGCCAGTCTGTGAAAGCCACCGACCTTCGGTTTAGAGGGAAATCCCAGTTAACCAGAGCAAACTAACATCCACAGCCTTATACAACCGTTCCCTCTCACTAAAGTGGAAGAAGATTCACAGCGGACAGATTTTCCTGGTCTGAAAGCTGTCAGTGTCTGTTAGATTGTTGTCCAAGGACTCAAAGTGCCGACTGCTCATTTCTGAAGGCGCAGTGTTGTGTTTTAATTTAGCTCGGCCTGTCACTCATTTGTATTTTTTTTCCCTTCTTCGCAATACAGCTGAACACAGACAGAGGAGGCGGAGTACGCACAAGTCGGTGTGAGAAACGAGTCTATCAAGACGAGTGTAGGTGGGCTGGAACAACAATGGAAACAAATGAAGTGAGGATCAGAGTAAGAAGGATGTTACTGGAACTGCAAAAGCCTCAGACGTGGAAAAACATTGGCAATTGGAGTTTGATTTGTGATTTATGTATTTAGAATAGAATAGAAAATGGTTATTATCTATTCCAGCAGAGACATAAATTCATCTTTGATGTGGCTCAAAAGGCATTCATACATTAAAAACAATTAACAAACAAGAAGAATCTCGTGCTCCTCGATGTAAAGCTTTAAAATATCATAATTTACCATATCATAATTTTTAGAGGTGCATTTACTTGCAAATTACAGTCCCACATTAAATGCATCACAGCTCTGACATCTTTTATGGACTCCTTGGGCCCAGTAAGCTGTTTCTGATGCACAAGTTAATAGTTTCTGAGAGTGCACTGATGGCCTAGTGAGTGAGAATGCCCCACATACATATGGAACATTGTTTTAAGAGTTTTAAAAGAGGTTACTACGTTCATTTACTTAGTTCATTTACTTATTCTGCCTGTTTTTGCTGATTTAGTGTTTGCTAGACTTTGAAACAGTTTGAAAAAGCTAAGGGACAATTTATTTTATCTTGCATTAAAGGTACACTGCGTAACATTTTGAATGTTGAATTCTGAATGAACTAAGAAGGAGCTTCTTCCACAGGGCTGTGAAGGCCATGACATGAGGCCAGTGTTTCATCACTGGTCAGCACTTGAAATGACTTGTAGCCACTTGCCGGTCAGGCTGCTGATGTTCAATACAAGAAGTTGAAATACAGCCTGGTGTCCTCTTCATTGTCTCCAGTGGTGTTCTGGCCGAAAACCCAAGATGATAACTGCAAATACGACCCAGTACCCAGTCCTTACAGTCCACACATTCAAACAGGGCAGATATGGACAGAATGAGACCTAACACATAAGGCTGTGTGCTGTTTTGGACCATAACAAGACGTAAATCGTAGGTAAAGTTATTTAGTTTATTTGTTTTAAGGCTGGATAAAAGCTTGTGGCCATTGCACTGTGTCAAATTGACTCACGTATATTTGAAAAGATGGGAAAAGGACAGACTTTTTGATTGGTAGGGAGACTATGGGGCTGCATGCTGTGATGTCTACAGGGTGCTACCAAAAGACATGGTGTTTCCACGTTGCATGGATGCAACACGCCTTTTAACAGGCTATTTTTTAATGTATTTTATGCTGCTACACAAGGGAGTGTTCTCAAAGATTTTGTTGAGATTAGTTTTGCACTGACAATAAAGATATATCTATGTATTTGAATTATACTGTTGCCAGCGATACAAAATATGCTCCAAATGACAAATTTAATGTTTGTTTGTTCATTTGTTCATTGTTTGTTCATTTTTCAGCTGTTGAAAACATCTGGAATAAAATAAATGCTTGTTTTATTGGGTGAAACATTACGCAGGGTACCTTTAAGCTTAATGTTAATCAAACTGTGGTTTAGTCCTAGCTTAGGTTTAGATCTGTCAGGACTCGAACAGCACAGACCTGCTGAGAACCACCGTACCTCCCGACGTCCACCGTTTGCCACATGATATCGTAAAGGCCCGGATGCGAGATGTGCCCGGTTTAGAGCCAGTCTGTGGGAGGCAGCAGCAGCGGCGGAGGAGGAGGCAGCGGTGGACGCTCTGCCAAGGTTACACTGTGTTCCAGAAGCGCGGATTATACAACGGAAACAATAATAAAAGGTGCGCTTTCTATATGAGATCAAGGTTGTGTTTTGTTCATTCACCTTTTCATTCAAAAGCCAGTTGCTCTGAATCATACAGTATGTAGTTGCGACTTCCAATCGATCTAATCCTGTCATCTGGACCGTCTTCGTAGCTGTTTTGTCAATCCTACATTCTTTAATTTAGTTTTAGTCTTTTGATGATCTAGTTTTAATTAAGACTTAGCCAAACAACTAGTGTGACATTGTCTGGTTACCTGTATGTATGTGTTATTCCTTCTTAACTTATTTAACGAAGCGAAGAGGATCTGAGAATAAACTGACCAAAATTGCCAACCGTGCAATATCTCTGAAAGAAAATGAGGGGTTCTTTGTATAACACTTCAATAATGATAAAACCAGGCTGCTCATGGTAATAAAGCAGAAAGAAAATGATGACAAAGAGAGAATGCCGAGCAGCCATTATGGGAACTAAAAAGCGATGGAGCCAATTTTCTGATAAAACCGGGCAGGAAAGGGAAATTCTTCCTAATTCTGAAGACAATGGGGTTTTCCAGTCAGCGTTCAAGGTTCAGGGAGGTCAAAGAGAGGTGGCCCCATCATGCCTAAGCGTGTTTGTAATCTGTAACGTGTTTTTAATTTGGGGAAAATGTTGTAATTGAGCGTGTTTCATGCTCGGAGCCTCTAGAGTTTGCTTCTACAATCTTTGGAGATTAGGTCATTCTGGCCTGTTTCAGAGCTGGCCAACGTACACTACTATTCCAATGCTTATGCTATGTTAGCACCATATTAGTCCTGGATGTGACGAATGACTTGATTTTTACATTTAGCCGGATCATTTCATTGTTGGACATACAGTAAGTCCATACTGCTTTACATTATTATTTATCCAACGTCTTGTCTGTAGAGGCAAATAGTGTTATTTTAAGACATGGAGCAAACCACTTTATACATGTTTGTGAACTTGGATCAGACGCCTTAATAGTTTAATAGTTCATTCTAGATGTTTCTTTCTGTCTTTTTTCCTGTATTTGCGGCCGTCATTTGACCGATCCTCCACTCCTTCGAGAGCAGAGGGGGGACACGGAGAGACTACTCCAAACTCTACACAGAAAGGCCCAAACTAAACAAAGAATCGAACTTGAGAGTTTCTTGTTGTGAGGCAGGAAAGCTAACCCCTCAGCACTGCACACTGACTGGCATGGTTTGACAAGTACAGAGGAGATAGAAGAGATAGTGTTGAAAAGGGAGACTTAGGATTAGGGCTAGAGCAGTGGATCTCAATAATGACAATCCAGGACCCAAATGAGAATTGAATTTGCAATAGAAACATTATCAAATACAGAATTTTCCTAAAGATTATTGTTGAATATGTTTAAAGGTACACTGCATAACAAAAAAACCAACAAAAAATATATATTTTTGCAGTGGGCTATTAAAGAATGGATTTGGATCAGGACCTAACCTAGTTAAAGCTCTTATTTGGCTGCCTTTAGTCGACATCTCCATGAAGACGAGCCGGAGACGTCACGCTCCCAGTAAAAAGTTACAAGTCAGGTCTTATGAGAGATGAGCCGCTCACAGGATAGACTTTACTCTTATTTGTTCATCTTTTTAGGGAATGAAATAGATGTTTGTATTCTTCTCAATTTATTGGGTGAAAATACGGGACTCGTCGGCCTGGGGACCATCTGGCCCATCCGTCCATAGGAGTGGATCCCTTCCCCAATGTGGTTCTCCTCGAGGTTTCTCCGTTTTGTCCCACGTGGTCCCACAGGCTGACATTTCAATGACATTTCATTGTTTGATGTTTGATATTGACTTGTTTCGTGTTTCTCCTGACTCCTGTTGTGATATTGGGCGTTACAAAAACTGATTGATCGATTGAAACGTTACACAATGTACCTTCAAGTAACCACACACTGAAATAATGATCTCAGGAATGTTTTTTTTTTTGCTTTTTTTGCAGGTAAATATTGAAAAACATTCACCAGGAAAGGCTTGTGACCCACTGAAAACGGTCCCGACCCTCCAGTTGAGAACCACTGGGCTAGAGGACGACCAAAGACATCATATGGGTGTAGTATATGGACATGAAAAGGAGAAGAGGATGTAGAGGATAAAGGTGCATATTAGGCAGTGACTCTAAATTTCCACAGTGCCGGTAAGGAGAATTATTATGCGTAAACACTCCTATTGATGAGAAGTGACTGCCCAAACATCTCAGATCCCCAACTTTCCGCTCTTCCTACAAAGGCTCCTTCAAGCGGAGTTGCGTCACATACAGTAATTGTGCATTTACATCAGCCCTATAGAGACTCCGCACATACGGGAAAGACCAACTCTAAAGTAAATCCTTGTTTGGTTTTTTTTTTTACTCATTCCATCACCTAAACTAAGGCTCTACTCTCGCACAGCTGTGACTATCTGACCAGCGCGCCTCCTCCAAGCTTTAGTCCAGAGAGCAGAGGGAAAAACATGTTGCGAACGGGAAGGAGGCTGGTGTGAATCGCCAGTGGAAAAGCAGAAAGGCAGGAGTCATATTTTCCGTGGGGCCGGCCTTGAAACCATTACGAGCTGCTGTGTTTCTTCGGAGGTGCCGGGCTGGTGGAGTTGGAGATTCATTAGATTTTCCACAACAGTGTGCAGAACGCCCCGGGACGCGGCGATGGACAGGGGAAGGGTGAGCCTCGTTAAGTGCGCTTTTTTTTTGTGGATGGACAAGAAAGAGGAGTTTGTGAGGTTTTATAAGAAGGCACTGAAAGTTAAAACTACACAGGCAAAGGTTTGTGTGTAGTTGGTGTGCTAAATTGTATATAACTGTATATAAATGAATGACCAAAAGTGTACAAAAGCTTAACTGGCCAATGCTACATTGAAAATGTCCATTCTGCTTAAGGGGAGACACTGGAGGCAAAACTCTTTCTGTTTAATTTCCAGGTTTTGGGCTAGTTTGCTCTCTTAACATATGAACTTTTACCTGGAAACAAATAAATGTCCTAATATTTACAATAAGGAGTGCAATTATTCACTGATTCACCGTTTCTCCATAGAACTATATGGGAAATTGTACTTTGTGAAATTTGATTTAACCTTTATTTAACCAGGAAAGTCCCATTGAGATTAAAAACCTCTTTCTCAAGGGAGTCCTGGACAGGGGCAGCAAAAGTTACACACAATTACATTTATATCATTAAAATGAAATTACAAATTATAATAAAAAACAGTTACAGGTCAAGGAGTAAGGAGTAAATTCCATAGCCATTTTCAAGATTCAAGATTCAAGAGATTCAAGAGATTCAAGAGATTCAAGAGATTCAAGAGATTCAAGAGATTCAAGAGATTCAAGAGATTCAAGAGATTCAAGAGATTCAAGAGATTCAAGACTGAGTCAACACCACCACAGTGGCACAGCTGAACACAGTCACATGCATTTTTCTCACAACAAAGGCAGCACCTCCACCTACATTTCCCGTCTTGTACAATATTTTGAAGGTTTGCTCAAAGGGAATTTTCAATTTTCCCCTCTGTACAAATCTTTGAAACTAATATACCAACAGAAGAAAACCATAAAATGAAACCTGTCTCTATCTATTATTTAGTTATACAGTAAATGCTATATACTCAGAGACCCCACGTGACTCCCGACTGGACAGATAAAACTGATACTTACTGTACCTTCTGCTCCCCTTTAATTTGCATTGTGTTGTTAGCATATCTCACACAAATGAAGAAATACCTCCAAATTTGTCAGCGGACATCGAGTGACTGATACCATGTGCATAGCAGCTCGTTCAAAACGTTACGTCGGATGAAACGAACGTCCGTGTTCATGATAGGTGTTTTTGTCTGGAAGCTAACGGCTAACACCAAATAAACATTTAAAGTTTTGACCGAGCGTGCACAATAAAGAAGCGGCCTGTATGCAGTTTATGTTTTATTTAGCCATTAGCTATGAGATAACAGTTCCTACCTCGATGAACGCTGACGTTTCCTCCAGGCCAGTTTTCACATCTAACATCAGGTTTTTTTAGCACTCGCTGTCCACCATGTTATCTTCAGATATTTTTTTGATTTGAGTGACACCTGCTAGTACAGTGAGTCAATGCAATTTGATGGGGAGCTACAGTAGGGTGACCAGACGTCCCAGTTTACCCGGGACAGTCCCAGTTTTACACAACCTCTGTCCCAGTTGTCCCTGTTTTTTCAAAGCTGTTTTTTCATGTCCAAAGCAGCGTATTTACTTGATACTGCATGACTTTTGGCCAAGGTGAAAAACACAAGAAAAATGCATGATGACAAAAAAACAAAAAGAATGATGCAAAGTGTGAAGAAATCGACAAAAAAGTATGAAAACATGTGAGAAAAATGTCCAAAGCAGCGTATTTACTTGATACTTCATGACTTTTGGCCACGACTGAACTAGTTAAAAGGCTCATTTGTCCATCGCCTCAAGCTAATTTGGTCATTAATTGACATGAGAATTCCACAAACCAACAGTTTTACCGTTCAACCTGGGAAATTATTATTTTTGTCCCAGTTTTTAATGTGAAAAATCTGGTCACTCTACGTTACAGGCTCCACGGTGCAGGAAGAAGTCACATGTTGGTTCTGTGCGTAGAGCCCATACATTTCTTTCTCATATTTATGTCAGTAATATGTCTTGTCTTGTCTCAAAAATGTACAATCGTGCCCAACGACTCCCTCTGCGAGTCATTCCTCATCTTTTTTTACTTGTAATTCCGAACGTTCATCTGTACACCATCACACTTTTAGCTCTGAGCATCAACCGGTTCAACTCCAGTGACGCAAACCGTAAAGCTGCCCACGCTGTTCGTTTCTGCCCGGCACCTTTCTCCAAAACGCTGTTCGATATTAAGCTCGTGGCGGCCCATTGTGAGTGCTTTATGCAACATCTTTTTCACCCTTTTTTTCCATGAATGATCCTCTAGTGGGAGCTTCCTGCCCACGGCCGCGCTGCTAAAAGTTTAGAGTCAAAAGCGGGTCATTTTCAGCCTATTTCTAGTTTTGACAAAGGAGAGTGCAGAGAGACGCGCTGCCCAAACTTATGTAAGCTGCTTTTTTTTATCCAATCCCCATCTCTCCTGCAGCCCGTTAGGTTCAAAATAAAACGCCAGAAGCTTGGTTGATCGGTTGCTACAGACATGCAAGGAACAAGAGGAAATCTGAAAGGTCCCATTTTGCAGAACATTGCATCAGAATCTGCACAAGAGGCCTCGCAACAAGGCCGATAATAGCGTTTGCACTTCGTCGGAGGTAATTAACGGGATGCAAATGGTGTATTGCGCCCGATGCGGAAGCTGAAAGCGGGAGTGGCGCGGACTCGGAGGTCTGAGAGAGACCGGGGGTTTAATGCAGTAGCTCTCAGGTAAAGTTGGAAGACGCTACAGCAGTGGTTCTCAACTGTGTGGGTGAATACTTGTGGGAGTCAGGGGGCAGGGTGCGTGAAGGGGAATGATTCTTTGCGTATATGAGGGTATACTTGTCGCGGTTAGGGGGTTAGAAGTGGTATGGCATTGGGGTAGGGGTATTGGGCTATAGAAAGACAAGCCAGATGTGATGCTTTATTTCAACACATAATAGGCCTATACTGACTGTCTAAAAAATGCCAAAATTGTCTATATTTTTGGCAATGAAATCTACATAATGTATAGTTTAAATTGAAGGTTTTATTTTGTTGATATAATAGTTACAAAGATTTGTTCAGATGGGATTTTGGATATAATTTTGCAGTTTTTGAATAAACTAGTTATTACAGGGTTTATGCCGGTAGCAGTAAGTCAAATGTAATGCTTTTTAATGCCATTTTAATGCCCAAATTCCACATTTTTAATGTCAGAAATGTCACAAATTGGTGCGTATTTAATATTAATTTCCATATTCAATACACATTTTGACACAACTGACAACTTTTGAACAGAAATAGTGTATAATTTCTTTCCAAACAGCAGTATAGACACTATTTTGGATTTTTGCCAAACTGCTGCAGGAAAACTAGTTGAACAATGTCTTTATTTTCCAAGAATGATTGATTTAATGCCATTTTGAATTCTATTTTTATGCTTTTTAATGACATTTAAGGCCTTATTTTTAACACAATTCATTTAATGACTTTTAATGCTTTTCAGTGCCGCGCGGAAACCCTGTATTAATGAATAAATCTGAAAAAAATGAAACTCAATGAATCAAGCTAGGAATTAACTATTGAAAAATCCCTCTGAACAAACATTTAAAATGTTGGTTAAGTAGAAGACTGGAAAGTTTGGAGTCTGAAGGAGCAAGTAAAGTGGAGATGTCGCCACAATGTGAGAAGAATATACACATACAGTATTTCTATGGAGAAACATTGAATCAGGGCAATGATTAATACACTCCATATTAAAAATAATTAGGTCATTATTGGTTTCCAGGTGAAAAGATGTTAAGAGAGCAAACTGGGCCTGAAAATGGAAAGAAATGAAAGGGGGAAAAAACCCTGCTAGTCTCCCCTTAAGCATTGAATATGTACAGTATACGTAGCTGAAATAATGATAAAACAAAACAACAACAACTCAGCACCATTAATTTTATCAAACTAAAATACTTAAAATAAGTGGGACATGCGACCCACTGAAGATGGTTTCGCAAATCCACTTTTTGGGTCCTAGCCCAACAGCTGAGAACCACTGCTTTATGGGCAAGACTTTGAGTCTGAGTTTTTCAGACAAAAAGCTAACCATGCCGGGAGACTAATCCAGCCTCTCTCACATTCAAAGTAAGTGATTCTAATTCATAAAAGGGTTACCACCATAAAGAACCTCAAAACTGCAATAAAAGCTGGATATATAAGTAGTAGAGGACAGGAAATTATTGAAACAAACAAACAAAACTGATATTAACAATAAGCATTATCACACTTTTTTCCCTATAACTTACATAAATATAACTATTATTTTTTGACTATTAACTGGCTGGATGCCTTAAGACCACTTTCACACTCATACAACTTACATTAATAGTATGTGTAAATAGGGTAGGAGCTATAGATACTTCACCAAAGCCATGTTGTTAAATGACTCACATTAGTCCCGCTCATCATTAGCCCCTAACTGCCAGCATTGCCACACATCCAAACTCCTGTACATAAATCCTCGGTCACATGTCCCGGCCTTTTAATCCTGTGTGCCCGGGTTTATTCCTAGTGCAACGGGGGCGTATGGTGAATGAGTTGACACCCCTTGGAATCGCCTACGGGCGCTGCGTTGGGGCGAGCAGAAGTTTAGTGGGCGTGCGGTTCGATGTCTGTCCCGCACTGCAGCGATATGACTAACATCTCACAACGAAATGTTTCTGAGCAGCACAGATGGCTTTATGAGAGGGAACAGGAGAAAACACTGCCACACTGGAGTCCGCCGCGATGCTGAGATGAGATGTATCGAACGGGGAAGGATGGTAACAGGACTAAAACAGGACTGGATCAGGGAGGAAGGCAAAAACGCAGACGCCAACTAAACCAGGGCTAAATCAAGACAGAAATACATCTCAAACTAAAAACCGTGCTACATAAAACATACTTTAAAATCAAGACTGAAGAAATGTGGTAACGCTTAATCTCACCTGTTTTTCTGCACATGCTCAGTTTGGTTTTAGCTTGAGTACTTCCTGTAAAACAAAAAAACAGGGGGGTAAAGATGTAATACAGTATAAGTTGACAGTTAGCTCTTTTCTGTCTTTACTCCTGCCACTTGTGAAACTGTCAATGAATGCACATGAGACAAACGAATGCAAAACACCCCAAGCCGAATGTAGCCGTCAGCTCATTTGGCTCCATTGACTCTCACGCTCACACAGCACACGGACACTGGAGGCGGGTGCAGCAACATGAACATCGACCGGAGCTGGGATTGAACCTCCAACTTTTGCATCGATGGGTGAACACTAACCAATGAGCAACTGCTTTCTCAGCGCCATATATCCAGAAACAAAAGTAGCTGAAGGCGGGACACTGCAGGCGAATAGGGGGGGAAATGTAATTGATTTATATTCAAAAAGACAATCTCTCTTCTATTTTTGAGAGATACGCAAAGGAATGAATGTGTTTTGTCTAATGAAGGTCATGTGTTGTACATTTCCTATTTGTTTTTGCTTCTGCCTGTTTCGGTCCCACATGAATTGTTTTTTTGTTTGTTTTTTTTATGTATGAAAACTATTTATCTGACCGAAACAAATGAACTGAAAAACTGAACTGAAACTGAGCGATGCAAATTTGAAACTTTTGCTGTGTATTACCGATATAAGTATGAGAAAAAAATGTATTGCGTCATTTTATGTTTTCATATAAAAATGAGCTATTTTATGTGTAAAAATTGCTAAAATTGACTATATTTTATAAACTAAATAATGGAGAGAGGATTTCTTTTGTTGATATATTACATACAAAGATTTGCTCAAAGGCATTTGGATATCTTGTTATTAGTGAATAAATCTGTATAGATTCAAATTCCGCCTTGTTTTTCGGGGGTTTTGGGGGGTAAATCAGGCTAGGAATAATAGGCACTATACCTGATTCATAATTCAAAAAATTACAAATAATGAAAGGGGGAGCGAGTAAAATAAATTGATAGTTGTGGTCCAAACACATTATAACTTTCACTTCAATTTCAGTTTCAGTTTATTTCTTTTTTTTCAGACTTTTCAGACAGTTCCAGGCACAAGATACAAAGGTACATAAGTTTTGAAAAAGGAATAGGCAGAAACTAAAGCTTATAACGCCTACCCTTTAGTATACATTTAAACTTTAGTAGCTGTTGCTACTTCAACCTGCTGTTATTTCGACCTGCTGTTGCGACACACAGGTCGAAATAAGAAATACACTGTGATAATTAATTAATTGCTGCTATCAGTATTCACAATCAACATAAGTTTGAATAATATTCCTCTTGAGTACAGTTTTAAAGTGTGTTAATGTTCTACAGTCTTTTAAATCTACAGCCAACTCATTCCAGACATTTAGTCCAACAACACAATGCATTTTTACATTGTTCTAACAAATGGGACTTTCATTTCAAAAATCCCATTTCTTCTTAGAGATGAGTTTATAAGCACATTTCACAACTGGCAGAGTAATTTTTTAGGGTCATAGTCACAGAAATGCTAAAAAACTAGCCTGCAAACCATGAAATTGACAATAAATGCTACAATTAGATGCACAGTATTATTTCCACAAATGTTTGAGTTTGTAATATACTAAAAAAAAAAAATGTCATTCCACTACTAGGAAAAAAATCAGGTATAGCCCCTTTAAGTATTGAAAAATTCCTCTGAACAAATCTTCTAAATATTGTTAAGTCCAAGACTGGACAGTTCAGAGTCTGTAGGTCAGGAGTCTCCAACATTTTTTTACTTGGTGAGCTACTTATGTAACAAAAAACATACACAGCTCCTTTTGCTTCAAATACATTTGTGTAAAGCTGGACACACACTAGAGGATTTTTAGCCAAATTTTTAGTCTGAGGAGGCATGGCTCAATAAAACCTTTCTCTCATGGTCTGTCCTTAAGTGTGTGTGGTCTGTGCACAGATCTTTTTAAAAATCCTCTAGTGTGTAGGCACCTTTAGGAGTATACAGTAGTTCACCCTAGAGCATGTATGGGCAGACTTTTTGACGCAAGGGCCACATCGGGTTTATGAACCAGGGGGCTGGACCATTTCAAATAAGTAACATTTTCAAATATACCTTTAAACACTTCCATATCCACAAAGCAAAAGCAACAAAATGAAACCAGTTACACATTATTTTTCTTTGTCAATGGAAACATTAGTGTTGTCGGCCCCTTTTAGCCACTGCATATTGTTCTTGGTCATGTTTTTTGGCCTGGACTGAAGAGCAAGGCGGGCAGCATTTAGTTTTCTCACTTCTGCCTCTGTAATGCCATGACAATATTTCAACACTATTAAAGAAAACTACTTGAGTTTTATCCTCATGATATACTACTAAATGATTGTGTTCGACATGTTCAGAACAAAAAAATAAAATGCATCTAAATTGTGATTACTCAAGTGCATGTAGAAATGTAGAAACCCTCTGGCGAGCTACCAAGATTGGGTTGAAGAGCTACTGGTTGGAGATCCCTGCTCTAGGTGCCATGTAGTTACAGTATACAGAGAAATATTGAATCAGTGCAATGGTTTGTTGGGGAGATTAGGTTATTTATTTGTTTCCAGGTGAAAATGTATATGTTAAGAGATAAAACTGGCAGAAAAAATGAAATGCCTGCTGCAGTGTCTTCCCTTAATAAACAAAAGCAGTGTCACAAGGTCAATGGGCTACACAAACCATGTCCACTCATTCCAAGCCCCACCCACTGTCCACTCCAAACCCCCGCCTGATTGGCTGTTCCCTCAGATTCATGTGCTCCGCAGCCGGTCCCACCCAGTTCCTCGCCTCTGAGCTCATCTGGTCCACACTCCTGCAGCTCATTTAACAAGAGCGGACCTTTCGTTGTCATCCATAAAGTCATGCGGGAGGAGAAAGAAGAGTGGACAGTGATCCAGCGTCCATTCACACCATTAGATGTTATTATTAGGTGTTTTTTGAGATAAGTTTCCCAGACGGAGACGGTTTGGACAAGAAAGAGGCAGGAGAGCGAATATATAAGGGGAGGAGCGGCCAAACGGGAGGTGAAATCCAAGAGGAGGAAATTTATGCATGTAGTGAAAAAGACATGAAATTAGCGAGATGAAAGGATACAGACAATGAGGTTAAACGGAGGTTATCGCAAGATCCAACGAGTTATTGACCACCTTCAACAGTTATAATCTGGCTTAGCATTTGTGGAACTGCTGCAAAAGGGGAATAAATACACTTTTCTACACTGCTATTGTGTCTGCTTTTACGGCCTGTTTTTATGTATGCACTTGTTCCCAGTGAATTCCTGAAAACACAGTTGGAAGCAGGAACGGGAAGCGCTTCGGAGTTAGCTCACTGTTGGCAGGAGGTTCCGCTGGCTTTAAAATGGATCAGACCTGACCCGAATTATCTCGACGATCCACTGAGAAGACGAGAGGGAGCGACCGCAAATCACGTTTATCAGCCATATGTCGTCATTCCAGCCAAATGCATGTTACAGCTCTTTCTTTTGTGCTCGCAAACAAACGCTTGAACTTGAAACTAGAACTATTCTTATCCAATCAAAGGGACCATTCACTGGAAATGAATAACGCATCAGTCTTTTGTGTAGACACTCAAGTTGCGTTACGGTTTGGTAAATTACCCCTTCACTCTTAACTTACTCTAGTAGGTCTGTGTTTCTCGGACAATGGCACAGGTGCAGCTGTTGCCATTATTGAATCCAAAAACGAAACAATGTATGCAATAGTTCTACATAATAATGGTATTAACGCTTTTTGCAATTATTTTAGTCATTATTTTGTCCTGGTCCTGGGTTTAGAGTGATTGTGAGTTTCCGTTTCAGATTAATGAACACTAAATAACCTGTTCCTGCTATTTGCACTGCTCTATTTGCTCTATGTGACAATGTCCACACACATCTGCTGTTCATGTGTAAATCCCATTCATGCTGCTGTTTTGTGCAATTTTATTATATTTCTTTAATCCCGTGTGCCTGCATGGCTTATAGTTTATTATCCATCATTATTACAAGTTTATGTTTCATGTTGCACAACTGCACCGAAGACAAATTCCTAGACTCTCAATCCTCTCACTGACAATGGCAATAAAGCCTATTCTGATTCTGAAATCCCCAACGTTCATGAGTTCTCCGTGATACTTGGAAAGCTTAATATTTCATGATGTGGTATTTGGTCTGAAAAGTTTGAGAACCGCTGTGGTTAGCTTCCTTGGGGAACACAGACAGGAAGCATGGATGTCTTTCTGCACCGATCACCAACGGCACCTTATAAAGGGTGAGAAAATAGTCTTAAGGTGGCCACACACTAGAGGATTTTTAATCTTTTGAGACTAAAGATCTGTGCAAAGACAACACACACTTAAGGACAGACATGAGGACACACACACACACACACACACACACACACACACACATGAGGAGTCCCACCACAGATCATGCCATGAGAGAAAGATTTTATTGAGCCACGCCTCCTAAGACTAAAAATCTGGCTAAAAATCCTCTAGTGTGTGGCCACCTTAACCTACAGAGGCACACTAAGACTATAAGAAATGCCAGCAAAAGGGAGTCACCAACCTTTTGGCTAAGGGACCTCTACCAACTGCCGTCCTGGATAGGTAAACTTTGAAGGCAGTTCTAGGCCTGTCGTGATAATTACAATATCGACTTAACGATAAAATGAGGAACGATAACTTTTTTAGACTTGATAAATGTTTAATTACAGGAGAAAGCACACTATTGGCGGCACAAAGAGCAGCATCTGTCTGTGTAGTCCATGGTGTAGGCTCCCTATGTATGTAAAACAAGACAAAAACATTATTCACAAGTACACCCTCTTAAAGGGAAGGCGGAATTGAACTCATCAACTGCATCAGTGCAATGAGCGCATATATCCACACCATTTATACATTAGTGATGCACGGCTTTCAGAGAGAGGCGGGGAGAAAACAGAACAGCTACTTCCACTTGGCAAACTTTATGGTCGAGGATTTCAGCCAGAGCAGGTATGTCTAACATGTGAGAGATGACAGCGTGCCACAGTGGCTAAAACTGAAAGTTAGCAAATTTCTTCAATCAATCAATCAATCAATTTATTTTGGGTTGTCACAGTGTAACAGTCCTTTTTGCGATGGCCTAAGAGGTTGTAGCTGACAGAGAAGATGTTGAACTTTGTTTCACGTGGATTGTTCATGGAATTACAGCTAAATTAGCAAAGAACTAAGGCTAGAAACTGCGTTTTGACAGCTGCCATATTTAGCTCCATATCATTTTAATCTATAGACTCTTTAAAAAGTTGTGATGTCACGTGAACGCAACCTATTGGCGAGATGAGGGCATTCACAGTAAAGACACAAGATGAGATTGATATCTAAAACATTCCCAATCCTATGTTAATAAATTCTTAATGTGTGTACTTTTGTCAATGCAAGCTTTCGCCAACACTATCAAGCCTAAATCATTACTAATTTACTGTAGGAGCCCCACTATGTTAAATCTTACGAGGGGCACTTGAAGGCAGCATCGGTCCGGCGCTGTCTCCCTGAATGCATCACTCTTCCATTCAGCTTCCTGCGCATAAATATTTGAGCAGCCCATTAGGGAGTGAGGTAATCTTAACCCACGCACACACACACACACACACACACCACCGGGCCCGTACTACAGTAGTAATGGAGCTAGCCCCCGGAGCTAACGGCGGCTAATTAAGACAGTGAAACAGCTTTAACGAGTTTAGAGGCTGCGTTAAAGTGAGGGGAAGTGATTAATTAACAGGCGAGCGTGAGAGTTCGTTAACGTGATTAATTTAAACTTTAAATAGGGACAAAGGTGAGAAATGGTTGGGGCAGGGCACGTGCGGGAACAAGGGGGAATATGTTGAGCTGCGTCAAACGACAGAGAGCAGAGGTCGGGTTTGGTAAAAAAAAAAAAAAAACCAAGAGAGGCTCGACAAAGTGATTTACGCTTTATGGATATTAAGAAAAGTGTCTTAATTGAGGGCAAGGATTCGATTCATCACGATCAAGGCAAGAGGATAGCAAGCAGCAAACGCCATCTCTGTGGAGTCTGGGACAATATGTACAATGTAGGGCTGCACAATTAATCACAATCAAATCAAGATTGTAATTTTAAATACTGTAATAACCGAACCCCAAAGACATGGGTTTTCTTTTGTCTTGCGGTTTATGAAACTGAAATGTAATAGATGAGTACAATGGTGTATAACAGCAGTTTAGAAGTATCATTTTCTGACAATATTAGTTATATCACGTCTGAAGATTCAAACCAAGACCCCAGAATCTTGGGGAATGTGATAGTATTAGGTTAAGGTTAAAGGTGAACTTTATTGTCCCTGTAGGGAAATTTAGACATGAATCACAATAATTTTGGCCAAGATAATAATGAGACAAAATGTCCATATCATCTCATGCCTCGACAAAACTGAAATGAAAAATATACAACATAAAGACATAATATTAAAATCGCAATAGCAATTTCAGTTCGAAAAATCGCAATTAGGTATTTTGTCAAAATCGTGCAGCCCTAGTACAATGTGACAAGCCAGACTATAGCATGAATTGTATAGTCTGGGGTCGCACCATTGGGAAAGCTGAAGGTTGTGGGTGGAGCCAACAGTTGTCGTTCAAACTGCTTCTGCCGTGGTAGGTCAACGCTATGACCAATCAGAGCAACGGAGGATCTTCCTTGTTTTGATACTGTATCTCCACCGTCGTGCAGCCGTGTGGTCATCCTGCTAAGCCCGCCTCAACGATTAAAAAAAAAAAAACACAGACAGAGCGTTGTGATGGGAGGCCAGATTCTTGGCCCAGCTACGAGCAGCTCCTATGATGCGATGCTAGACCAACCCGCCAGGCAAAATATATTTTTGGCCACTAGGGTGCGTCTAGTTTACTAGTGACATAAATTCAACAAACAAAAACGGTAAGAAATTTGCTTTTTCATTACATTTCAAAACAAGACTTACAAGACAGAGAAAAATAAATACAATCACAAGGCTAATAAGGAACAAAACCATGATTAAATCTGTACTTTTGCTTAATCACCATGTGTTTTCAGTGAGGGCCAACAAAGTAAATCTCAATCACATGGAAGACCTCAGTGATTTTGCAATATACAGTATTGTTGCTTCTTGTGATGCCGCGTCACCTATATCATATTACATATTGGCCCTCCCTAATTACAATTAGATATCTTTCCAAAATCCTGCAGCCCTAATTATGTTGTTTTGTAAGATAAGTTTAAGCCAAGAGCGGTCTGCAAAGGAAGAAATGCTGCAATACGCCATAACCAAGAGCACAGATGATTATCATAACTCTTTATCTGCATGTAAATACTTTCCACTGACATACGCACATTCCAGTCCGACTCTACTGCTGCTCCACCGTAAAGTACGTATTTCGGTTACACAATTAGTAAATGGAAGTGACGTAAGAAAGCAAGATACTGGCGACATGTGAGGAAAGGGTGAGGTTTTATTTGTGAGCAGGTGTGACAGCGTCTACTCCATCCTCTCCACACGGCGATACACGTGAAAAAAGTATCTTTGCTCCTTGTCAATATTGAGCTCAGGTGGCAGAGTGGTTGCTTTTATCACAGGAGGGGTTGTTCAATAGACGAGCGCATACTGTCATTCTGTCCTTGACTCAGCTCACCGTGTGTAGTGTGTGAGTGACAGGTGGAGGTCGGTCAGGCTGTTGGCTCAAACTGGCATCCATGATGTCCATTAGTCAGCCCTGGGGCAGCAGTAGCTATGGGAGTGCATGACTCTGGGATTGAATGGATAATGGTCTGGGGCTTTGAGAAGCTTGTCAATATTCTGTACAGTAAATACTATTCTTGAACAACTCCATGACAAGTTCGCACTGACTGTTCGCAAATTTGCTTTTTATATCACAACTAGGGCTGGGCGATAAGATGATAAAAATCGAATTGCGATCTGAGCTTCGTGATCTGCTTTTTCGGTTTCTGAGCTCAAATGCTTTCTCTCCACTCATTGCTACTACCGTCAGGATTAAACCAGATCAAAACCAGGAGAAAACCAGGTCTAAAAGCGGACAATAACACGGACTGAATCTAGATTAAACCAGGACTAAACCAAGAAGTAAACCAGACTAAAGCAGAGACTGAAATCAAGGTCTAAACCCCAGGAACAAACTAAAAAGGACTAAACCAGGGACAGAATGAAACAATGACTACGCTGGACTAAACCAGGTCTAAACCAGGTCTAAACCCAAGGACTCAACTAGAAATAAACCAAGAGAAAACTGGGTCTAAATCGGGTCTAAATTTGGACATTATCACAGACTGAACCAGGATTAAACTAGGACTAAACCATGACAACACCAGGTCTAAATCCAAGAAGAAGCAGATGGTCGCCTTTAAAAGACAATTTACAAATGAATTGTGATAAAATCGAAATCGTGATTTTAACTAAAGAAAATCATGATCAGATAAGATCGCCCATCCTTAATCACAACCTACCAATAAAGATATCTGAAATAAACCAAGAGATACTGCACAAATTTGACGCATACATTCCTTCTTCAATGTTAATAATAATGACTCAATTATTTCTTTATCATCTCCCTCCCTCTCACACCATCCTCTGCATCCTCTCACACTATTAGCGTCACCCAATTCTTCACTACATCCATAAATCTCCTCTGGCATCCAACCCATGCATCACGTACGATATTATTCAAATAACATTCCTAAAGAGTGATCCGTGTTGTTTTGAGAGGAGATTCTTCACTCCCACAAACATGCTAACACACGCTAACAGGCTTCACTTCCAGCCGCCCATTCACAGATGACACACAGCTTTGGGGGAGTCTCCCACTTTGCAAAAATGAATGAATTATACAGGCAAACACTTTTTTTTAAACATGTAGAATACTTTGGGCTTGATAATGATTTCATAATTTAGCTTTTCAGAATGAAATTTGTACTGTATTTTTGACGCCCACAGCCCATCTATGAGTAGATCTTGGCCGTGTAGGTGGGCCTTGTGTTTGTGTGATGTCACCAGGCAAAGTGTTGAATGATTTTAGCATGTTCCTGCTGCTGTGAGAAGCGAGTGTCCCAGGCTTCTTCAGTTCGTAGTGATTTACAAGTATTTGAACAAGTAATCAAGGACAGAATTCCACATAGAATCCCTAAGAAAAAACAACCTCAGACCTTCTTGGGGACAGTGGCGCAAATGGTAGAGCTTAAAACCAGTTAGAATGCCACAGGTGCACAATGTCGGAGTGTCGTTGGGTAAGAGCCATCCCCCTCCTTGCCTCCAGGGTCTGTGCACACTGGTATATGAATGAGAGTGTGAGAGGGTGAGTGGTTCCTTGATGAAAGGTGTTTTGAGTGCCTAAAGCAGGTAGACAAGCGCTATATACAGTAGATGTGACCATTAGGGCTGAAACAACTAATGGAAAAGTTTTTGCCTACCCCTGACTTAAATAATTGTTTATTACAGCCCTAGTGACCATTTAATGTGACCATTTATCTTGCAGTGAGGTGCATGTGCGAGCCAGTTAGCCATTGTGGTGTCTAAGGCTAATGTTTTTAGGTACTAATGGTATTGGAAAAAAAGGTACCGAAAACTGGCACAGAAAATCTTCTTTAGAGCAAGTTGTGATGCCTTGCGGATCCTGAGACAACACTAAAGAAAGTTGCTTGGTTGCTTCAGCTCAAATAATTCACAGTATAAACGAAAAAGAAATGTATTTTATGGAATAAATTACCATTATTGGTTTATGTGAATATATGACCTATAATTTAGTAAGGTATTGAAAAAAGCCCGGTACCCATATTGTAAAGCATTGGTATCGAAAAACATGGAACAGTCCCCAGCCCTAATGGTGCCAGTGATAAACTGATACAAATACATAGGTTCAACATTCCCACTTGTCACATTGCAGATTAAGTCTAATTAGCAATTATGTTAAGTGTTGATAACATCGGGCTTAATGTACATCCATCAAATATGACAAACAGAATGAACTACTGCAGCAAACCGGTCCCAAAGCCTTTACGAGACCAAAGCTCCACTCGCAAAACCCCACAGGCCTCCAGCATTCTCATTGGATAATATAACCACAGACTTCAGACCCTTCATCTGCCCCTCAGCTACATTTTAATCAAATACTTATCTGATGTCCAAGAGCCGTAACAGTATCCCAGTATTAGCATCATGTCTGAGTGTGGTTTGAACATAGACACAGAACAGCGCTGATCCCCTACCACTAATCTCTCTGGTTTCCACAGCCGACCAGACTTTTCCATTCTGAGCAAAAAAGAAAAAAAAAAAAACAGCTGAAAAAGTACCAGATTTGACAACAACGACAGAAATAACAATCCACACTGGCCTTTTAACGTGTGCACGAATACTTCAGCGTTTAGGTCAAGTTTGGACCAAAGACTGGACTTGAGTCACAAAGAATCAGCTGCTTTCTTTGGAAATTGGGGAAAATTTTGTAAGTAAAGCGTCCACTCACTCACAGGTGAAGCTCTAAACAGTGCTGCGCAATTAATCACAATACAATCTTCCTTACTTCCTTTCTTTCTTTCTTTGTCTATTTGACAGGGAGAGTAAACATTACTCGCCTGTATCTTGTTGCCTGCTTTCTCTGCAGTTTAGCCCTTAATACATATTGTGTATTAGTTAAGCTGTTCATATTTCACTCTTCACGAAATGTTTAGGTTGTCATCACAACATCACAACATTGTAGAGATTGTAGTTTAATATTGAGGTGGTCGGCAGATAGGAATTACATGGTGGTAACTATGATAAAATATCATCAGCACTGAGCATACTTGAACGCCAGTGGATCTATATAAAGGGCAGTTTATCTCAAGTTATTCTAAAGTCCAGGGCAGGACTATAGAAAGGTGCGAGTAGCCTTATAACAAAGTCCAGGGCAAGACAATAAGAAGGAAATGAGCAGTGGTTTGGTGTGAATAGGGTAAGGTGTTTTTCTCTAAACTTTAGTACAAAGAGGGGTGGGACTTATGCCCCGTTCAGACCAAACGCTGCGTGGGCTTCAAGGGCGTCGGGTTTACATTCAAAATGTAAAGTAAAAATGTATGGTAACAGGCATCTGCCGCACGTCACAAGATTCCAGGCGTCGCCGCCGATGTTGGACAATGTTGAACTTTTGGCAACCAATCAGAGAGGCTGTGCAACAGGGAAGCCCCTCGCAGCCCGACAGTCGCCAGCGCCTCTCTTCAAAATAAACAGCGTCCAAATCTGGCGTTTCGAGCGTCACGCAGCCTTTGGTCTGAACGCTCCTTTACAGGCAAACTCCTCCTATTGGTTCTTTATTAGGACCCACTGGCGTTCAAGCTTGCTCAGTGCTGATGAGTCTCTTTGGATGGAGAGCAAAAACGTCATACACTTCAACTACAGAATACAGATGAAGACTGAAGAATCTTTGCCTACGATGTTCAAATGTGGTGACAATGTTTAAAAACATATGTGTGATTTTGGCCAGACAATAGGACTTTCTGGCAAAGGATTAATATAGAAAGACTGTAGATTAAAACACATCACAATATCAAGAGTTCTCTCTCCCTAATTCATTACATAAAACTTTACAATGAGAATGCAACCTACAGTATTAGATATTCCCAAAATGGTTCCGTCCTCTGTCTAAATGCACATGTACAGGCGAAGTGTCTCTCTAAAATGTCCACAGTTGCAAAGGTGAAAAGTTTAGCTGAAGTTAAGTAATGCAGAACTTGAGCCACTGTGAATCTGGAGGGATCCTGGTTTTGAAATCACGTCCGTCCCTTACTCATCTGTCAGTGTTGTGTTTCCAGAGCAATAAAACATAACAACTGCAGCTTCTCTGTCTGTGCCTGAGACTGTTGATGAATTTCCCATCGGCCCCTCTGTTACCCTGCCCATTTCCCAGAATGCAACAGTGACTCACTCGCCCGACTCAGCTGTTTCACCCACGCTCGTCAGAGCGCTCAGACATCTTTACCAAATGGACTTTCTGAAGTGTTTTACATTGGTTACTTTTAGTAATTACCATAGATTTGTGTGAATTCCCCAACAAAAAGGCACAAGTTTGCTGCATTGTCGCTGCACAGTGGCCTTGTGTTGGGTTTGTTAGCTCAGTATTAGCTCGTTAAAAATAAATACTGTTCATGGTTTTGCCTAACCACAAATCCACTCATCTGTCGCCCATTACTTCCCCTTTAATTGCAATGTATAACAGGAACTAGAGCACTTAATATGCGTCATCTGTCATTGGAAAAATACCAGATTTCTGTGGCGGTGGATTTACGGTCAAGTGTGACCTGTCATCTGTTACCGGGCGGACTTCCCTCATTCGTGATTCTGACCACGGCATCATCCCTCGACCTGGAGGGTTAATATAAAAATTTGACGCTCTTTAATGTCCAAATCTGACCTTTATCCATAATGCATTGGGCGTCACGTCAGCAAATAGTTGAAGGATATTACTGCTTTAATAATCAGCGGAGACGCAGAGTACCGGCAGCTCCGATTTGTTTAGAATGAGCGATATGTTGTGGCTTTCCCATACCTTTTTTTGCAAGCCAATACCGATACTGAGCGCTGGTTCGATGCCACAAGGTGTAGATAAAAACAACATCAAAGCCAAAAGGCACATGGCTAAGTCTGCAAAATACAAAAGTATGTGCGCAAGTCAATCCTGCTTAAGTTCTGCTTCAAAAAGGACATTGTTAGAGTTTTAGATACTGCACAGCCCCAACAGTGGCTCGCATCTGAAAGTCGATGAAGAAGTTCAGTGATTCCCAACATTTTTTGTCTCACGTACCCTTTGGGCCTTTCATTTATGCTCAGAGTACCCCCTGCTTCGATGGTTTTGTTGATTAGTTCAAGGTCAAGTTTATTTATATAGCACATTTTTAAAAACAGACAAGCTGCCACAAAGTGCTTTCCAAACACAATAAATTAGTTAGAAAGTGAATGAGAAAAACTCCAATTTATAATAATAATAATAATAATAATACATGGAACTTATATAGCGCTTTTAAAGGACACAAAGACGCTTTAATTTATCAGGTAAAAGACAGCTTAATACTCTCAAAATCTCACTCTTTACAGCTAAATGTTTTAAAATGCCTTTTCTTTGACTATAATAATCAAAAATACTATTTGTTTCATCTTATTTTTTATCTGAAATTAGTCGAAGTACCCCCTGCAAACCTCTCGCGCAGAGGACGACCAAAGAAGAGAACTGAGTAACGCAGCGAAAGAGCACATGGAGTTAATCGCTGTGAGAGGAGGACTGCAGGCTTGATCTCACAAACAGACTACTTTCATTTCAAAACCAGGAATTTCCCACTCGTTGCCTTGGAAAACACGCAAATAAAGAAGTCATTGCCTCATGAGCTGAATTCATTTTTCGTTAAGTGTCCTTTTAAACTTTTATACTTCAATTTTAACATGGTTTTGTATGAGTGTAAAACAGCCCTTTCAATCTTTTAACTTCATCACATTCAAATTACGTTTAATTCAATCCAGCCATTTGCTTTTTACTGCCACTTATCCAAACCAACTCAAGTTAATGTTTTCGAACTCAGCTGTTCTGCACCTGTTTCCGAGCTTTGCATGATTTTTTAACATTGTCCTCATGCAAATTTGAGTCACCATTTAGGGCCAGAGCTGAAACAGCACGGAATATTTTTCCAAGCTCTGTCACAGCGCAGGATGTTAACTATTTGAAGGAGGAGGAGGGGGGGGGAGAGTCCTCTTGCTGTTTAGCTACGTCAAAATACTGTGGTGACCCATAATTGGAGTATGTTTAAACAGTTTGGCGATTTCAAAATTTGCAACATCCAAACAAACTTTCACATCACAACCGAGCAAAACAAGACCCGGAGCGATGTCAAGTGACACAAAGATGAATACACGTATGGAAACCACGTCCAACATACAGTACATCGCAAAGTACCATGTGACTGCAGATGGAAATTAGCACGGTGCTGAATCTGGTGCAGCCATATTTTTTATGTAACTGTACATTGTCCTTTAAATAAATAAACTAAACTGAAACTATGTGCAAATGCATAAACATTTGAGAGAGGACTGAAATGTGGCATTTACAGTAAAAGAGTTGCATGGACTTTGAAATATGTTTGTAGACGGATTCCCTTAACGTCAAGTCAATGTCAAGTTTATATTGTACTCATTGTATTTTCTTCTGTTCAAATAACTGAACTGTATTTATATGTATTTATATTTATATGTCTGTTATCTGTCATATTGACAATATTTTGTACATGTATTTAACAAGGACCCCAGGAAGACCAGCTGGCTGCAAAGAAACAGAAACTTCTCAAATGTAACGTTTACATGACCTTCAACAACTGCCAGGAAAAACTCACTTCAGCTGAAATACAGGACTCTCTGACAAGAAAGAAGATGAACAATATGTAAACTTTTGATCAGGGACATTTGGCTAGTTTCTTGTTGAAAAGTGTAAACAAACAGGTTTTTTGACAATAAATGGCTTCACGCAACCACTAACCATGAGTGAAGTAAAGGTTTTTGTGTTCTCATTCATATTATGAAATGCACACCTGTACATAAGCAGAGAGAGAAAGGGAGAGTTCAGCTTCCTGACAGCAATAGAGCGCATATGGAGACAGTGTAATTTGTTGTTTGCAGACAGCCTAAAATTGCAGCGCTGTGGTTTCAGGTAACGACAATTTGCTGAAAATCTCTCCCTGCTCTTCCCCCTGAGCTGTTCTATGAAATGAAACCTATGAGCCACAAACCCAGCATGTTATATGTGCTGTCATTTTATTTAGAGGGACCAAATTGCTCAAGGTTGAATTGTAGCGCATACATGTTGAAATAGTACATTCTGCTCTTATGGTGGAGTAAAAATCCTAAAAGTCTCAATGCTGGATTTCCTCACGATGACTGTGGCAGCTGCAACAGTCTCCTCCAGCCTGAGAGCAACAGAGGGAGGCCTGACTGGAGAGAGCAGAGGAGACGGAGGTCAACAGACACTATTTATAACTGCGCTGATAGGACTAATGCACAGAAACGAACAGGACGCGCCGGGGAAAGGCTTTCTTTTTCAACATGGCATCCCCCAGAAAGCTTCGAGACTCGGAAAAAAGACGCCAATCAAATCAATCGAATTCAACGAAAAACAATTACATAACGCAGCATTTAAGCAGTAATCAAATTGGGTGAGTGTGTGCAGACCAAACCAGACCGACCAGACTGGGCTAGGCTTATTCATGTTACAGAAACTGGGAGGAAACCATGGTCACAAATCTGCCATTAACAATAACAGCAGCAGCAATCCTCTCAGCATCAGTTCAATACGAGGCACAGGTCGGCTGTGAACAGGGCTACAGTTTAGCACCGAGATCTATCTTTTCACTGAGGCTGAGACCGAAAAGCAGTACACTCTGGATTATAAAGAGGCTGTTCCTTTTCTGTCGTAGTCACTGAATGGACCACAGACTTTTTATGAATGTTCAAAAACAGCATGAGTGAGAGCAAACGAATGCACCTGCAGTTGTTTTATAGTCTGTCTGAACACTCTCTTTTCATACGGTTTCAAATTGTTGACATTTTTTCATGCATTATTGTTAGGTAGGAAATCAATGTTGTTGGCAGGTAGGGCTGTCACTAACGATTATTTAGGTAATCGGTTAATGGGTTGGCGGCAAAAGGTGCCTGGAAGGTGTCATTTTTCAAAACTTTTTGCCGCATGAAGCTAAAGTGACGCCTTTTGAGGACGTCTTGACAGAGTAAACTTAAAAGTAACGTCTGTAGGATGCTCTTTGTACAATTTGAAAGCTAAGAACCTCTAAAGTTCAGTCTGGGATAGTGAAAGTGAGAGAGTCCTCTTTCTGCTCTGGTTAGATTATGGTCCGACATTTATCTCATATTTGGAACAATCAGAGCTATATTTGCAAAAAAAAACTTCTATAACCAATGCCTTTAGAGACAACATAGTTTTTTCACAAAAAATACAAAATTCTGAATCTGTATATCCCAGAAACCATTAATCAATTACTAAAATAATTCACAACTATTTCAATAATCGATTAGTTGTTTCAGTCCTAATGGCAGGTTTTAATTTTGTTATTATTATGACTTACTGGCACCTGAACGATACTTTTTACCATTTCTAAATTATTGGTCATCTAGAACCATAAAACAGAACAATAATGGCCATTTATGCCATAAAAGTCTATTTATTTTTCATTTATTATCATTTATTTGAGCCGGAACAACCAAGTAACTTTCTCAGGACCCGCCAGACATCAAACTCGCTATCTAAAATACTTATCCGGTATCATTAGTATCTAAAAACATTTTTACCAACAGTACACAGTGCTACTTAGTTAATGCATAATATCTGGAAAGTAGTCATCTAATTTTACGTCAATGAAGAGGTGATTTACTGAAGAAAAGTTGGACTTAAAAGTTTGTTTTCATAAAAGTTTTCAGTGACATACTGTAGATAGAGGGAAAGTTCCATAGGATCCTGACGCACTCATGTGTCACTGGTATAATACGGTCGGCACGGCAACAGTTATGTAATGTTGACCTCACTTCCTGTGCCCCGTCCAATAGGGTGAGTGGAAAAAATGGCAAACTAGGTAAGAATGTTAACAAAATCTTAAGTTGAACTATGTTAACGTATTGAAGTCTGAAATGTAATACCTTTTTTAACTTTTGAAGACCTTTATGAAAATATTTCTAAGAGTTCTCGACAGAAACACACTTTCAAGTCCTTGTTGAACTTTTTAAAGCACCCACATTTTTAATGCCAGAAATGCCACAAATTGGTGCGTATTAATATTAATTTCCATATTCAATACAATTTTTTGACAAAACTGACAACCTTTGAACAGAAGTAGTGTATAATTTCTATCCAAACAGCAATATAGACACTATTTTGGGATTTTTGCCAAACTTCTGCAGTAAAACTAGTTGCTCATAGGGCTGGGTTCTATGGACCAAAAGTCAAATCCCGATATATTTAGGTTGAATATCGATATACGATATATATCCCGATATTTTTCCTGTAAAGTGAGAGCTGTGAGATGAAATGTTCCGTCAAAGCCAAATACATGTAGTTTTATTGAAAACTCACTATACAATTTAAACATAAACACTGTATAACAAAGCTCCGTAAATTAAAAAAAAAATATATATATATATATATGCTGTATATACATCTTAAATAAAAATAGCCTATAAAATAAAATAGGTCAATCTTTTTCTGAGGGCAGCATTTATATATAAAGAGATAAGAAAATAAAGTGCTCAATTTAATCATCAGCTTGAGATTACCTGTTTCTTTTTGTTAACTTAATAGCTTATCTGAACAGTCTCCCCCCTATTTGAATAGGTTTAACAGGAGTGGTTTCCAAATTGGGGCTTGTATTAAAAATAAGTACATAAAAATTGGGTTTGTGATTGTTTAGATGTTTTAGTTTCAATCATTATTCAGGCTTTAGTCGTTGTTGTTTCATGTCATTTCTAAGAGGCAAACCATTTGTGCATTTGAGGCGCTTCTACATAATCAAATATCATTTAAAAGAGGTCTGAAAACTTTCTGAAGCCACTGAACAAAGAACCGAATTACTACTTAAATAATTCTCTGGTGGTATTTTTAGTAGTTCATTAACTTCAGCAAAAAGGTAATTGGTTTCTCACCTGTTGGTCCGCACATGCTCAGTTTGGTTTCAGCTGAAGTGTTGATTCATGGGGTGGTTCTGCACAAAAGAGAAAAGAGAAAAAGACACATGTCAAGACTCCAATCAAGAGAGAAAATCCACCGCGTGAATGAATAAGCCCCTGACTGTTGTTGGTACTCATAATAAAACAGGTGAATGGATGAAAAAGTGGCCGTACATTAGACCCGGTTCAGCCGTTGATGCCGCTGGAGTCAAACTATGAGGAGCCAGAGTAAGACTCGTACTGTATGTCAGAGAGCGGTGCATCCTCCACACCGTGCAGCCCAGACCTCAAACAGCAGATGCACCACAGCAACAGCCTGCACTAGTTCAGAGCAATCCGCACAGAGCCGATGCAGAGCACACAGGCTGCACGCAAACCTGTCGCACCAGAGGAGCCTCTGTGACTCTTATGCCACTTTTGTGCACCCCCCTGTGTGATCCTGTCGTAAGAGCTGTTGTGACAAGTAAATTTCTCCATTGTGAGAGCAATTAAAACTATCTTATCTTATCGTAGGCAAAAATTCTTCAGTCTTCATCTGTACTCTGTAGTTGAAGTGTAGGACGTTTCGATCTTACTCCAAAGATCGTCATCAGCTACTGAAGGCCTGGAGCACGTTGTGGGTTTATAAAGGCAGTGAACCAGCAGGAGGCAGCATCTAGGCCCCTCCTCTCTTAGTGTTGAAAGTACTTGCTAAGTACTTAATGAGGGTCCATTGGGGTCCATACTCTCCTAAAAGAAATAAGGTTTGAGGTCCCAAAGAAGAGCGTGTTATCAAAGCGTCTAGTTGGATATGTGCCAAAAATTCCAATTCGAAGGTGAGTTGTTGTCAAGGCCCACACCAGGGTCAACCGTGATCATAATAACATAAGTAAAGTCCGTCACACTGCTCTGACCCTGCGTGTTTTCTTTTCATTTCATTTCTTTTCATGAATACTGTATATTTGCCCTTGAAGTAAAATCACCCGCCAATGTAACAAAAAGCATCTCAAAGCATTTAAAATTAGAAAATAAATCAGAAATATATACGTAAAGTTAGAAGAAAGAAAGCAAACATGGAGGAAGAGCCGGTCTAAAGAGTGGCTTTATTTGACAAAACAAGACGAAACTTTTGTGTAGTAACGCAAAGGTGGTGCTTAAATAGCTCACCATCAAGGCATTAAATTACAGAAATGTCATATATATATATATATATATTTTTTTTTTTTTATATAGCGCTTTATCCACCTTGAGAAGGTCCTCAAAGCGCTAGGCAAGGTGGGTGAAGTGTCTTGCCCAAGGACACAACGACAGTGTGCACATGCGGCAGCCGGGAT
>OMNZ01076442.1:74386-98392 GCA_900303255.1 Lesueurigobius sanzi
AACTAATCAACAAAACCATTGAGGCAGGGGGTACTCGTAGTATAAATGAAAGGCCCAAGGGGTACGCAAGGCAAAAAAGGTTAGGAACCACTGGAGTACAGGACTAAAAATCTAAAACAATCCAAGATACTGTCTCAAACTGTCTGCAAATGAACTCTGGAAAAAATGGAAGTTAGTGTAATATTCACAGCGGTTGTAATATTAGTATTTACTTACTGGTTTATCTATGACATAAAAAAAAAGATCTGGAAAACTACATACTTTATAACCTGTGTATGTAAATGTTATTACTTGTACCAGCTGGGAATAAACCATGCACAATACTGTATAAGGTACAACAAATGTGGTAGATTTGGTAGTGCATACAAGCTTTCCAAATGTTTCGGAGCTTGGTGATTCTGACCATTAACCTGGCCCTGGCTTGACATCTGGAGATGGTTGGGTGGATGGGGCTGCACGCTGTTTGTTGTCCAAATGCAGAAGACAAATAAAGCACTTTACTTCCCTTTTACATAATAGTAGGTCAATATATGATTATAGTTATAATTATATGATTATAATTGGTTGTATTAATTTGGTCCTGATTGAGTAGAAAATGTTGAAAACGGAAATGTAACTGAAATTGCCATTTCCGACCTAAAACAAACAAGAAGATAAGATCCGTCTGTTGTCTACCTGAACCCCGTCACTCCCGTTCATGTAAACATAAGCTCGCGTCACAGAGTTGTGCTGCCAAGTGTGTTTGCCGTGGGTAGCCCCGCTCTGGGATCAATAACAAATGTAGCTCACTAAGTCTAATCGATACCTGTCTGTCACCGGGCCATTGAACACACAAACAAACAGCACTAGCTGCGCTCCCAACACTCTCGTCTGAGCTAAAATTACAGCGCTACAACCAGGAACAATAAAAGCATAAAATGGCAGTGACATTTGACCACACAGCACCAGACTCAATGCACAGACGCCGCTGCAATAAAAGTCTGGAGCAGGAAAAAACTAGAAAGCAATTTACGTCATGAGCTGGTTAGAGAATTGTTAACTTGTTTTTAATAGCCTGCTGTATCTGGTCTTGAGAGACTGAATAAAAACCTACTAGTACTTGTATATGGTGCAGCTGGGCAACATTTTATCCAGCGCTTAATGCCCAGATGCTGAAGTCTGATACATTATCCTTGTTATTAATGCATAAGTCCAAAAAAATCATACCACACTTAGACCATCTGCTTATATCTGACAAGTGAAACAAAGTATTTCCAATGGTATTACATCCTCGAACCAACCGTACGCACTTAATCCATGCCTTTACCGAGTCCTTGCATAAGCACAGAACAAGGCGTACAGTGGTTTCTACAAAGAAAGTGTAAGTGTGTCTATATTTAGCCCGAAGGCCCATACAGTGCATAATTCATATGCATGTGATGATAAATAAAACATGGTGTATACATCGCTGCGCACCCAAGCTCATGGCACGGACTGCTGAGGTTTGCAAACTCTCTACCACCACTCTACACACAAAGATAGATTATGGCTGAAATACAATGCTATTTTTACACAGGGCCGCCTATAGTGGGGATGGACAGTACCTATATATACTTGTAAATGAAGCAAAAAATCCAAGAAGAATCAATCAGGTTGAAATGATGCAAAATCATTGTTATTCTTTATGGAGTCTAGCACATAAGGCTGTTATGCGCTTGCAGAACCTCTTACAGACACTAGCGCTAAGTAGTATTTTCTTAAAATAAGTTAATGTGCCCCTGATTTGAGTGGAAAAATAGTTTTTTACCCTTAAAGGTACACTGCATAACATTTTGGATCGTACCATTGTTCGCAGTACAAAACCATGCTCCAGCTAGACATAGAAAATGCTATTTTTTGCAGTGGGTAATCAAAGAAGGGATTTGGATGAGGACCTAATCTATGTAAATCTTATATTTTGCTGCCTTTATTCAACATCTCCATGGAGACGAGCTGGATATGACCCCACTCCCAGTAAAGTAGAGGTCTTTGGAGAGGTGAGCAAAGAGAGACACCAATAAAAAAAATATCTGTAATAAAATAAATGCTTGTATTTTATAGGGCTGGGCCATATCGTATCGTATATCAATATACCGGTATAAGTTTTGGATATCGTCATATTTTTTTATATCGTTGTGGACGCGATATACTATAATTAGCATGTGACTCAGCTGATTTCAGGACGGAGGTCACAGCTAATGCTACGCTCAGCTCCATCAGAGCAGCATAAACACTGATTGTTGAGGCTTTAGGAGCAGGAGCTTAAAACGTAAAAAGAATAGTTGTAAAGCATTTTGAATTATTTTATTTGTTGACAATTATATCGTCAAATATATCATTATCGTGATATTTCTTAGGTCATATCGCCCTGCCCTAGTATTTTATTATTATTACTGGGTGAAATTTTATGCGGTGTACCTTTTAATAAAGAAAAACAGCAACAATCATATTCAAATACATCAAATTTTGAGTGCGATGATATTTGTAAAACACAAAAACAAAAAAAATTCTAGAAAATTTTACTTTACTTTTTGCAGTGTTCTACAATCACTAGCTCTGCGATAAAGAGCTTTGGTGTGTGCTAAGTCATTAGCCTGGCACCACCAGCCTGACTCCATGTATGAGATACACTGGAAGACAGTCTGGGATTGTGTTGTTGGCTGCTCAAACAGTGGTGAGAACGCTACCAGACCAATCACAGCACAGGAGGCGGGAGTTAGCGATGCGTCTGTTTTAGCATCGTTGCGCCGTTGGCTGGCTTGCGAATTGGAGACTAGAGGCGGGACTATGTAAACACAGTAGGAAGAGTGGGGAAGACGTCCTTTTTAAAAAGAAAACCCTTCAGAGCAGCCAGTTGTTGTGGTTTTAAGGACAAGTTCAGCTCATTCAAAACAAAAGATAAAGCAGTTCTAAAACATTGCTTGCTTGACTAGTTTGTAAGACGCTGAAAATGGTGCATCGCTAACTCCCGCCTCCTGTGCTGTGATTGGCCTGGTAGCGTTCACACCAGAGTTTGAGCAGCGAAAGGCGCAATCCCAGACTGTCTTCCAATATATCTCATACATGGAGTCAAGCTTGGCTACTAAGTCACAGGGTCCTAGATAGACTAGATATATAGACTATATATTGAACCCCAAAAAAGACCCAAGTTTGTGGTGAATACACCCCACCAAATTCCCAAAGTTGCAGAAGAATGCTGACAAAAGAAAAAGTAAAGAAAAAAGCCACTCTCTCTGCGCTCCTTCCCCCTCTGACATTTAGTTATTGTTCACTTTAATGCATTTTCTGTTTATCCCCCTCTCTAAATAAGTGTGGCCTTTCACAAATTGCTGGAGCTTGGAAATAAGATGCTGAGATTCTGCACTGCCTTTAAGTAAAAGGCACAAAAAGTTACTGAGCAATGTTATTTTAAAACACCAATGTCAATGTTTGGTGTCCCCGCCCGCCTCCCATTGCCATGTCCCGTTGCTGACTGCAAATCCTTGTCAAATGTATCTACAGTACAGTCGTGCTGGCGGTTGAGGTTCTTGTTCAGACATGACCTGTTTCGGTTTCAAATGGCTCTGAACTTCATATGTCCCGGTTTGAACTACTTTTACTTTTACCCACTATATCCAGGCGGTCCGGGAATGAAGAGAACCCTGCATCGGACGAGTGAATGGAGAAATAAATTTAATTGAGTGATATCAATATGAATTGTTGTGTATGACTGGAAATATATATGTTTTTTCAGAGGGGATTTTGCTAGTTACAGTGTTAGTGAGTAAATCTGTTTTTTGCGGGGTTCAAAACTCAATAAATCAGGCTAGGAATTAAATACGGAAAGAACAATCCGAATAGTCCTTTAATATATTGTTAAGTATAAAACCAGGAAGTTTGGAGTCCATTGGTGCTACTAAAGTGGAGATGTTGTTGCCAAAACGGTAATTGAAGTTACAATTTCCAATATAGTTCTATGGAAAAATGTTGATTCGGTGCAATGATTACTCTCCTTATTGTAAAGATCGGGGAATTTATTTGTTTCCAGGTGAAAGCTTATATATTAAGAGAGTAAACTGGCCCAAAATATATTGGTTAGAGCTTACAGGCGATGTTATATAGTTAAATTGAATTAGCATTATACAGCTAAAAATGACCCAAAATGCCACCCGTTCTGATACAGTGGACCCTTCTGGTTTTCTATGGATGTTGTGTAACGTTTTAAGCTTCCTTTTATAGTAATTTTAGACCGGACATATCCAAGAGTCTTAATAAGGGGTCACACAGAGATTGGGAAGCCCCTGTTTTATTGCCAGTTTCTATTCTAGCACCGGACTCTATTATAAACCAGGGTAGATGTTTGTGTATGGGGGGGGGTATACGGGTGGGGGGTTATTGTAGTGTCCCAGGGGGCGACAGGTGCCATGCCACTCGACACCCCACTCTGAACCGCGCTGAGAGAAGGGCAACACAAGACCAGTGTGAGCAGACGAGTCCGGACAGAGAGATGAGAGAGAATATCCCGGGAGGCACATATGGGGACGCCCCAAACAGGAACGGGAACATCAAGTAGTAGCAGTAGCTGGAAAAGACATTGTTTGATAGCGGAGGGCCATTTTAATAGGTCTAGGGGGTGCAATCGCATATTCTCTCTGCTCTTGGGTAGGGATGGGTATCGAAAAGAAAAAAAGTTACAGAAAAAACATTTAGTAAGTTTTGATGTCTGGCGGATCCTGAGACAGCACTAAAGAAAGTTACTTGGTTCTTTTACCTCAAATAAATGATAATAAAAATGAAAAGAAATAGTCTTTTATGAAATAAATGACCATTATTGTTCTGTTTTATGGGACCCACCATCGTACTATGACCACAGGCTGCAACCCAAATTAAAATATTCATTACAAAGAAAATATTGTTCATCTTTAATCTGTTGAAAATAATGTAACAGCTGTGTAATGTTGTCTTGAGTGTTGGATGAACCTATAAATATTATTATGTTGAATGAGTGTGAGCCCTATGGGACAAAGCTTTTTTTGTGATACTGGGCTTAACCTCTTAAGACCTAGAGTCCCTGAAAATGGGGACTTTTTTTTCAGATACAGTTACTGACCTACTGATGTTTTACGCAGAAAAATATTCCAAAGTTGCAAATTAGTGACAGCTGATGTGGGATTATCCATTTCTGTTGTTATTTCCTACACCACAGGGAGGAAAAGGGCCATTTTGCGGAAAAATGTGTGTTTTTTTCAGGCAGAAATTCATTCAAACCTATGGCAACCTCATTTTATTGTCAAACAACATAATTTATTTTTATTTCACTTCCACCGTCATTCCAAAGCTCTACCAAATGTGTGGACACCAAGATTAGCCATGTACACCTATGATGTAAAGATGTAAACATGATTTTTGGAGAAAAAGGCCTAGGGCTTAAGAGGTTAAATACTGACCAAAAATGTATTGACATTATCAAAAAACTTGGGTTATGTTTTTATACTTTTTCAATTGATAAAGTATTGAAAAATGTTCTCTAGGGAAGTCTCACGAGTCACAACCCAATGAAAATGGCTCCGCGACCCACTTTTGGGTCCAGACCCACCAGGTGAGAACCACTGTTCAATCTAGATGACCAATAATTTAGTATAGGTTTCAAAAAAAAAAACATTCAGGTATCGGTATCGTAAACCAAGTATTGATAAAGTACTGGTATTGGAACAAATTTAACGGTACCTAGAGTCTTGGGAATGTTTCATCAATTTTTCACCATTATTAAAAAAAGAAAAAACACACAATATGAGCTAATCCTCAGATCTGGAGAAGTGTCCCATCCAGGTTGTCCCAGAGGCATAGATTAATGCAGTATTTCTAAACCTTTGTTAGTTGCGTCCCCCAATATGATGATTGTTGGTGTTTCGCGACCCCCATTGCACACGTTTTCTCGCGACCCCCTTGGGTGTCCTGACCCCCAGCTTGAGAACCACTGGAGCAAAACACAGAGTTAAAACTTCCCAACATTGACATTTACGCATAACTTAACCTTAAAATGTCAACGCATATCTTCGACATCTGACCTGCGGTTAGCTCTTTTATGACATCTACAACATCTTAAATTGTTACATCAATCCAAATTACAATATTCTGCCAAACAAAAGGTAACTCAGGAGATAAACAATTCCTAGTTTGCCCCAGATGGAAACTCCAGACTCCTGATACCGATTGGCCTGAACTAAATCTGATCTGCTGGTATAATTATGTATCAAGTCACATAAGCATTTTCTTTTTATGCCACAAATTATCGAGTTATTCTGGAAACATATCTACTGGCTATAAATGTCAAGGGTGATCTCATAAGGAGCTCTAATTTTTTGCATTTTAATCTTGTGGAAACAGCTTGTGAAAAGGGAAAGGTTGGAGATCACTGGCTTAAACTAATAACTTGATATTTGGTGCTGGTCGGTTGCGTCACAGTCGTCCTTTTAAAAATGTCATGTTGGTGATGTTTCTGCTGAGTGTTTTGGGTTCGGTCCTGCTAATTGACACAGAGGTTTGGGGTCGGATTAAGTTCACTCCGACCTTTGAAAACATGACGTTTGAGAGATCCCACCACTGTGAACCAAAACGGACGGCTACAATGAAAGGTCGCCAATTAGGAATGCAAGCAAACTGGAGAAAACATGTGTACAGATGCATGAAACTAGTCTTTGCTATGGCATTATTAGACCAGTTTAGTCAAAGAAAAATGAATATGACATTAAGAACTTAAAATTTGGTGTATATATTCTTCAAATATATTACTATTATCAACCCCCCTCCCTTTTCTTTAGCAGATAATACCCAGCATTTCTGAGGTTTAAAGGAGACACACGGGAACCCAGAGTATGAATTTGTCTATGAAGTCTCTAAGCTGTGTAATTGCCTCCAGTTGTTGCATCTATTCCTATCTCGCTCCGTGCCTGGACCCGTCCCGTAAAGCCGCGGGTATTCCGGGCTGTCCCAGAGGAGCGCTGTGCTATGTGAGGGCTACGGAGAATCCTCTCTGGTTCTTCAGGCATCGGGAATGTCCTGGGTTGAGGCCATAAACCGAGAGAGAGGAGAGAGATGAGAGTGCAGGAGAGGAGACGGATGGGATCGTGGAGGTCAATGCCCACTGAATCACTGTGACGGGAAATCGTTTGGCGGCTGGGTGAAGTTTGTTTTCGTGCCTGTGGTATAGGTATAGGCTCTACCCGATCAGGCACAACATTATGACCATCAACCATATGCAGTTCACAACGAACTGCGGGAAGTCCTGTGAGAAAGGAGCTGCGCATCACCCAAACCAACTCTGGCTCTCGAAGTTAAAAAGTAATTTTTGCCCACAGACCCCCAAGAAAATCAAATATTTAGACTTAGAAGGCACAATAAAAGTTAATCAGCTAATCGGCTACCTATGTATAAGGCTTGGTAGCAGTAATTGATACCAGTCTGGCATTGAAAAATTTAAATTTTGGTACCGAAAAAATAATTTCCTTTAGATAGCAAGTTTTGAAGAAAGAAGGTTATTTGGTTGTTTCAGCTCAAATAGATGAACATAAAATGAAAAGAAAGTCTTTTATGAAATAAATGACACTTACTCTTCTGGTTTATGGTTCTAGATGACCAATAGTTTAGTTAAGGTATCGTAAAAAGTATTGTTCAGGTACCGGTATCATAAACCAAGTATCGACAACAATCAGCCCTACTCATGTATAATCTCATTGAAAGAAAATACCAAATACAGGCTTTTTTTTGGTCCTCTTTACAATTTTAAAAATGTATTACAAAGGCAGTTGATAAGATATCTTAACCAGATTTGTTTTATTGTAATCAGTGGTTGCTACTTCTTTTTTTTTTTTTTTAACCTAATTTAATACACCTCTATATGGGCACTATTACACCTCTACTGTATATGGGCACCATTTCAACCTGGATAGACTCAGACAGAGACAAAAGCTGCGATTAGGACCCCGCCAGACGACATTGATTGATGGGAAGCAAGACTAGCCCTGGATGCCGGAATGTGTTGTTGTTTATTTGAGCAATTCCCATTTCTTAATATTTATAAGTTCACATTACACAGTACAGTACAGTACTCAACGTTTAAAAAGTACTTGAATTTTAAAAGCTGGGCCGAGAGCGGAGGTGGAGGAGTGACCCTTGCCGACAACCTCATTGGCTGGAGGTAGGTGACGCTGTAATTAGTCTTCCAGGTTGAATTGACCCCTATAGGCTTCATTAGTTGCACGAAGCACATCAAGACGGTACTTGATTTCTTGCCATGTTCGCTGTAGCAGAGCGTCATCAATCGTGGCGATGGCATCAGAAATCTTTTGCTTCAAGTTAGAAATGTCCCGTATCTTTGTTCGGTACACGATATCTTAAACATGACCCCATAGAAGGAAGTCTGGTCTGGAAATGTTTGATTGAGGAACTGATGCGAATGTCCCCAATTTCAATGTGATTACAAACTTCTGGTTAAGATATCTTATCAACCGGCTTTTGTAATACATTTTTAAAGAGACTTTATGGACACCCTGTATTTTTGCCGGGGGGAAAAATGAAAGGGAATTTTCACTTTTGGAACTAGAGTGAATGTCAGGGTGGGAGAGCATTGATGTGGCAAAAAATTAACTTGTTTAAACCCACACTAAGATGAAAAAGTGGATCTGTAATATCCACTTCACCTGCCCATTATGGTCATAATCTTTTGTCTGATGACATCAATGAGGAAAATCCTCTGAAATTGCCCGCTATGACAGTCAGTTTCATAGTGAATTTGGAGAGTAGGCAGTAGTTTTGGCTGCAGCCTGCTGTCCTGTGTCAGTGCCAGCTCTAGTGTGTGAGTGTGTGCCAGCCTCCAGCGGTCGCTAAGTTAACTCATTACTCCCTCATTTATCTTGTTAGGCGCGGATTGATCCTACCGAGGCCAGCTGCACGTCACCGCTAGGCCCCGCTAATCAATACTAACAACCCCGGGAAGAGTTTAAGAGTTACGCAACCTCATTATCTTGCCAGCGCCTCGGCAGGGGGGAAGGGTTATAGCGTGACACCCCCAAAGTCAGCATGAGGGCAGAGCTTCCTGTTATGGGCAGGAAGTGGATTCATGATAGTAAGTTTAGCTGGTTATCAGACAGTGTTAATCTGAACTACAATTTCCTTAAAACTAGAAAATATCAGTACATACTTTAAACACCCCAATAAAAAATAGAAACAATAGTTAACCTGTTTATCACAAACAGGTTATATCACACAGGAAATATCACATACACAAAGACAAATTCTCGCAGTCCAAACCCATATTCAAAGTACTCTCTACTGAAATAAAGAATTATATGGATAATTTTTTTGTTATCTTATATTGCATAAGCCTCAAGAGTTGTTGAGTCTTTGTTATTACATGTACAAATATTTCTGTGATAGTAGAAAGGATATAGAATGTCTGTTAAAATGTAGATTTGTACAGTACACATGTTAATAATGCAACTAATTAAACAAACAGATGGTGTTAATAGACGCGAGATGTTTAAGGTGATCTAAACCTCTCCGGAGCTGTCCCTAACCCAGGGGTCAGTGGATGTATGGACACAGGAGACCCCCCTGGGATAGTATAGGTGACTGCGATATTTGAGAGTTCAAGGGGGCACATACATAATGGAGCTAAAATGACAGCAGTGTAACGTATAGACCGCACACTTCTCAACGTTGCACCCAGTAGCACGAACTATTTCACTTCACAGAGACCACCAGGACTAAACCGGGTCTAAAAGGGGCTGAAAGAGACCCGCACTGGCACTGCATTGTAAGTATATTGGGTGCAACCCAGGAAAAGACCAAGCTGTTATGCATAAAGCTAGTGTGTAAATGAAATTGTATCTAATAAAATATATGGTTTGAAAATCACTATATACAAAGAAATAAAAACAAGAATGTTTACATAATAACTTTCACATATTAGATTTGGTTTACGTCAGAGAGCACGCATTTATAAAATATTTTCATCAATAATATTACATTTTTGTGTAATTCTTGCTCTGTCTGGCTGAACAATCTGACAAATGTTTCTAGAAAATGACATAAAACTAAAAGTACTTCGAGCTGCCTGCCCTGAATGCATAAGTAGACCTGGTTGTTCTCCCCCACCTCCCGTTTCCTCAGTGGTGCTGCCGCTGAGACGCTTACGGAGTGCACAGTGAGGTCAATCTCTCCTCCGTGTTGTGTACACACCATCATTTTTGCATCAACACAGAACCATTGCTATCAAATATGCATCAAATTACATAAGGCAGAAGAGTTACGTAAGCCTGTCCTGCCCCACGGAGCGTCAGAGTGTGCGCTCACGCTGAGAAATAACGAAGCCATCCTTAAACCTCGGCTACAACACAAGCCCCGCATCAGAGGAGGAGCAGGAGAGAGCTAAAAATAACCCGCACCTCGGCCAAATTTTATCTAATTATGTAACCACTGCAGAAATGTGCATGGAATATGGATGGGCAAGAGAGGGAATTATACTAGAGAGATATAATCCAGGTTTTTGTTCCCGACGAATCCCACTTCAGTCAGAGTTTTGACGCAACTTACTACGAACGGTCAGTGTGTTTTGCTTAGTTTGGAGACGGTATGCGCCAGGACTGTGATGGTTTTGGACAAGGGACAGTTAATATGAAAAGATGTAGAAGGATGCTGAGGTTAGAGCTGCCAGAGAGGGGGCCAGGAGACAATCCAGAGGAGATTTCTGAATGGAGTGAAAAAGGACATGAAGTGGATGTGAGGGAAGAGAATACAGGGTACACTATTGTGCGTTAGTACAAGCGATGCCTCACAGCAAGAAGCTCCATGGGTTCGATTCCCAGACTGGACAGGATCTTTCAGTGTGGAGTTTCTGTGTTCTCCCCATGTGTGCATATGTTTCCTCAGGGTTCTCCAGAGACTGAAATATGAACGGCTAAACTAATACAAGACCCACATGCATTTCAGAACGTGTTTTTTTCTAATGTACTCGGTTAGCAAGTTCTATGCATGAAAAAACCCAAATGGAGTGAGAGTATTTTTCATAGTACTAACTTAAAATGATTACATTTCTAAAAAATAGCATAAATGACTTTAAACCTTTGAAAAGATAAGATAGTTCTGCTTCTTTTTTGGGGGGGGGGGGGGGGGGGGTTCTGACGCGGGTCAGACGATTTCATTTTCTCTCTGACAATGGCGGAAAACGTGGACACGAGAGCGAAAAAGACAGAAAATGTCTTAAGTGTGGGACCATTATACTCTTCGTGAGGCGGACAACGTAGTCCAGTGTATATACTGTAAAATGGATTTAGCCGACCATAACACCACTCCCTCGATGCTGTAGCACCTGAACAGAAAACAACCTCACGTAACTGCCACTTCTGTAAGGAGGAGTCTCTACAAGGTAATGCATTTTAGCCTGAATTATGAGTTGATAATGATGAGGCATAAGTAACAAGAGGCAAATGCACTAAAATGTCAAAACACGTCCTCAACACACATTATACAACACACAATAAATACTAAATATGGACAAAGCTGCATTCATTAGCATATAGATACAATTTTGAGGAATAACAATTGCTTGCTCATTTTAAGAGGTCTTTCATATTTTCGTAGCACATTATTGGTATAGTTGTTTACAAACACAAAAAGTGTAATTTATCCGATTACTGGATTAATCGATGACAAAATTGACAGAATACTCGATTACAAAAGTATTTGAAACAGAACAAGCAGCAATACATCGAGATCTACGTATGTACAGCAAGTCCTATGGTAGAATTCTTAACCGATTATGAGGTCACGTGAGCGCAGCCCATTTAACCGCTAATCACACTATCCCTGGTCCCTGCACATATTTATTTTCGCAGGAACACATTACAGCCCCAGACAGCTAGCGAGTTAGGTCCAGGTTTGTGGACATGAAGACTGCTCTGTTTCACATCAGCTGGAATCACCTCTGACAGCGCAGGGCAAGAGTCCATCCAACTCAAACGAACGGAGTGTGCAAAGCCAGCCCGGCCGCAAGACAAGCGCCGTGGAAGAGGAAGTCATTTGTGGATCAGGATGTGTGAACTCTAAACCTTTCGGAGAATAATGACTTTATAATTGTTTAAAAGAGCGGAGGAAAAGAGGTGTACACAAGGAATGGGTGACACTGACGAGAGGTGAAGCTTTGTTGACGTGTAACAGAAAAATGCTGAAGTTAGTGCTGCCAGGCAAGAGACATAAGGGAAGACCAGGGATTTGTGGGTGTACAGGGGATTCACATCGACTTCACCGCTTCGAAACATATGATTTTAAAATATGCAAAGTAGACGGCTTCATATTTCAAGGTAAATCCATGGTACAACTTAAAACACTCATCTCTCCACACTTGAACACTCCTGACTCGTGTTTCTTTTAAGCCAACTATAAATCCCGGTGCTCTGAATGACGGGACAGACGTGAGGTGCTAGCCAGCTGCGTTAGCCTTAAGCCATAATACTCGCCGAAAGTGAGGAGCTGGCGAGCAGCTAATCAGTCTTAACGCCAGACAGTGGGAGAAGAAGACTATACAGCATCTCCTCTCGAGCGCTACAGGCCCAATCCGCACTTCACCCAAATATGTCACAACCTGAACTGAGATTAGGACGGGGAATGCGAAGACAAGGTTTTTGATTGGACTGTGTTTGAAGTATCTAAGGAGAGCTGAATGCTTCGGTTGATATTTATGTAATCATGCATTTCCATTAGATAAGTGGGACGATTTGGGGTTTGGTTTGTTGGCGGAAACTTTTAGAAATCGCGCAAGTCTTTCAACTTTTAACGGTGCCTGGTCCTAATTGTCAATAGAGATGGTTGATAGTCATCAATACGGGTGGGTAGCACCTGTATTGTGGTACGCCCCCCAGACTGTGAACCGGGACGAGGGGGTGTACCAACTCTGCCACACCTGGGACACAGTTCTGAAGAAGTGGGACTGCAGATGGCACTGTCGTCCTGCCGCTACAAGCAGGAAAGCAGCGCCAAAAACTGTATAAATCAGCTGACCAGACACGTCACCGTAACATCACGTGACACTTCTGAGAAAGGAAGCAGTTCAAGAAGCCGAAAATGTAAAGGTAAAAACAAATACACAGGTCTGACTGTAAGGGAACAAACTAGCATTGTTATTGTTGTCATACTAGAAGACCTTATCGGACTACGAAGCGACATTTATGCAAACCATCAAAAATATATGCTGGTCAATGCATCAATTTAGAGTGGTGTGTGGTCAAATAGATTGAATAAACTGCAAAAGTGCGGAAAGAAATAACATTATTATACCTTACACATCGAGTGTATTTCATTCGTATTTTAGGAGCAGTTTTTGGTTCACTTTCTTGACTTTGAAGACATACTCGATATTATAAATTTGCATGTCTTCCTGAACAACAATTTTGATATTATCTTGTAGACGACACATTGCCCGCATGTCTAATCACTGGCGCCTTGCAGGGTTAATAATATCTCTTGTCTACACCACAGTCACACTAGTGCACAGTCCTTATTCCATATGATGTATGAACAAATGGAAAAATGCATATACGCGAGTCTGCCTAATCAGCGCGCAGACCGAACTACGTGAGTCAGTGTCCTCGAACAGCTTAGAACATCATCTTTCTTGGCCGCGCTTCCTCTTCCTCATCAGTGTCAGGTCATGTGATCATCCTTGGGGGTAATATGATGTGAACAATTACCATGGTAACAGGAGGACACAAAATCCCTCCGTGAAGCAGGAGCAGGATCACCTTTGTCCTCAAGATTATGGCCGAAGATTAAGTCGCAGTCCTATTTCTCCTATGTCTTATGTCCTATGTCGGCTGGTATGAAGTGAACACTGTTGGTGAATTGGGAAACAAAATCAAATTGAGTGATATCAACTTGAAACTTTTGCTGTATATTACTGGCATGAATATGGGAAAGAAATGTATTGCACGTTTTCCATCATTTTATAATAAGGCATTTTAAGATGTGTTCAGAGAGGATTTTGGATGTAAATCAGTAAATAAAAACAATTTTTACCTTGTTTTTTGGGGTTGAAAGCTCAATAAATCAGGCAAGGAATTAAGTATTGAAAAATCCCTCAGATCAAACCTTCAAAAATAGTGTTAAGTTCAAGACTGGAAAGTTTGGAGTCTGTAGGAGTTACTAAAGTGGAGATGTTGTCGCACCAATGTGAGAAAAATGCATTTTGTGAATATGGCCAATGAATTTAGTGAATTAGTACAATAATTGTGCTCCTTATTGTAGATGTTGGGTCATTTATTTGCTTAAAAGGCAGCAAATAGCCCAAAACCTAAAGTGTCTTGCCTTAAATAATACATAGTTGATGTGGGAGTGTTAAATAATACAAACTTGGGGGGAAAAGTTCATAATTTTTGCATTACGTAGAATGGAGTTTCGTGGTCATTTGAGGTTGTGCAAGTGCAGATCCAGAGCAGAGCTGGGTGAGATGGAGTGGACAGAATACAGTATGTTTCTCAGTTTGAGGCCGGAAACCACCGACAGCGAGCCACCTGTTCGTTTTGGCAAAGGCTCTCACCGAACGACTGGTGACGTGAGGGGAGGGCCGCGGGGACAGGAGCCCAGAGAGGGGGAACACTGCCACTTCAGGATTGCATATACACAAGCCACATTTAACAAAACATACCGTATTCTTGTTTCCTTTTTCCCCAGATCGCCAGAGAAGATCACACACACCCTCTGTCGTCTAGTGGTGGAGTTTGCTGGGTTAAATACAGAAGAAGCCCTTGACCGAGTTTGGGAGAGAGGCTGAGAGAGTGGTGTCCCAATAATGCAGAGATTAGCCATGTATATTGAGGTTATACAGCTTGGGACTAAAACAATGTAGATTCTTAGGAATTCAGGTGGTTATATCAATATTCTAATAATCAAAATTGTGCAAAACATCTGGACTTGTGTTTAAATAAGAAGCAGGTTTCAAATCAAATTATTTTTGTAATGCCCAATACCACAACAGGAGTTCAGTGTTTCCCATCAATTGAGACTATGGTGGCTCCCAATACATTTTTTGGGCTATATGCTTGCTGCTGCCTGATATAAACTTATACACATTACAAATGCACCTGCATGGAGCTCAGCAGATACTAAACTTTCTCCTGGTCATTTTGATCTTTTCTCTGTTGATGCCATGCAACATGAAGCTAAAATGTAATGATTGAGTAGGAAAGTAACTGTATTCTATACTCAGAAATGGAAGAGTAATTGTAGCGAAATACAGTTACTCAAAATTAGCATTGTCCGTTTTGAATTTTTTGCAAACTTTTTTTTTTTGCTAAATTTTACCATTACCATTTAAGAAAGGTGACACCACTAAAAATAAAGTTGAATCTATTTGATCAATAACAAGTGGCTTAATATTTCTGAAGTAATAAAATAGGTCTGGTAATTAAAAACACTGCTACACAAAGAGAAAATTTCAAGTGTAAGTTGATTTTTGTCAATGGCACTTATTTGATTTGCAAATGAACTCTTCAAGTATTCCGTTACCCAACACTGCCAGTATTGGACCGTTTTCTGTTGGTCTGGGACAATGGGCCTCATTCATGATTTTCTTTTTTTTTTTAAGAAAACGTTTGTAAGTACAACTTCAAGAAAAAATTAGGTCTGATTCACAAAGCGTTCTTAAGAAGACAAAACTCTTCTTAAAAAGAAATAACCCAAATTCATGAACGTCAAGAACACCCCTCCCCCTCATTATCATGAACTTTACATTATAGTGACTATGTAAATACAAAGACACACCCTCTAGACTTCCATTTATGGGCATGACAAGAGCATGAGGCAGTACTCATCTACATTTACTTGAGTACATGTAAGTAACTTTGTGAAGTATTTCAAATTTCTCAAGCTGTATCTCTATTTCTCATACTGTGTAACACCTAGAACATACTTTTGACTTTTGACCGAATATTCTAAAACTGCAGATTTTCTGTGCATAAACAAATTTTGTGATCCCAAAAAATTCTTAAGCCGGCCTTAAGAGCAAATTTGTGCGCAAGTTTGTTTCATGAATGAGGCCCAATGTTTGAAAGTCCAATAGCAGATTTGATTAATAACTTTTGATCCCTAACTCGACTGATTGATTTCAGGTGACATCATTAAATATTCCTGAAATTCCTGAAACATTTTTCATTTTTAAACAGAAAATGACATAAAAATGGAGTCAATTGCAAAGTAATGAAAGTGAAAACTATGAATTGACCCAGACTTTTAGGTATCACAAAGAAAACCTGTTCAGACATCACAAAGCTGAAACCCTTTCGGCGCCCTTTGCAGATTCCAAATGAATTCAGATCTTTTGTTCAAATCAACAACAGCAATTAGTCTAAGTGCTAAAACTCATCTCAAGCCGCCATGTACTGTAGATACTGAAGAAATCCTGAATGAACAGATCTGAGCAGAGATATGACAAGGACAAGATTCGTCATCGCAGAAGAGGAGGCTGCACACATGACCTTCGTTCATTCATGGTTCTGCTCCCACTGACATCCTGTTTAGTGACTGCAGCAGTGGCCACATTACTCACTCGGCACATTGTTCCCTGGCTGTGAGTTCATTACATGGTTACATCTGAAGTACATGTCACTGAAAATCTCATCTCAACAACTGCCATTTTAGAGTGACTCACATCTCACTTGGACTGTCAAGGGCATCTAGCAGTAAATGCCGTACTAAGGTGATAGAATCTTTACGTATTCATGCTAGCATTTGATTGATTTGCTGAAGGTTCTATTAACAACACTATTTCCAATAATGAGTTAAAGAGGGGCCAAGAAGTTTCAATGGAAAGTCAATAGGAGCTTCCAGGTTGCCTGTATGCTAAATGGCTTCGGAGAGAACTAGCCAATTGTACCTCCATCATTAATTTATCATTAATGATCACAATATTCGGAGGAGACCTAACCTGCAAGGATTCACAATATTATATCCATCTGCCTGAAATTTCAACCCTAAACAAAACATGTGGTAACTTAAAAATGTGCAAATTTAGTCATGATTTTCCGAATTTAGTTCTATCTTAGCCCTGTGTTGCTCCCGATGTATTAAGTCTTGTTGTGACAAAATTTGATGATGAAAATGCTTGTGATCATTTTAAAATGCTTGCAAAGTTCAATACGGTTATTGAAAACAAGCAGTTCTGGCTCATACCACATACCCCATCTAATTCTGCCTATAGGCGCTACAAATGGTCCCTTGCTGCACTGGTATGTTTTATCTCTTCTAAATCTAAATCCTATGTCTCTCCTGAGTCTAGAACAAACCACAATACTCTACTATGATCATCTGTAGAAACAGGAAGTGCTCAGCAGAGAGGGTTTTGCATGCGGGTGTAAAACCTCTCGTCGCTGTGGCCCAACTGTTTTAAATCACATTTGAATGAGCAAACAGAGAGGTCACTGCCAAACCAGGAAGTAAGGACCAAACCAAACACGACTACCCAGCGACGCTTGTATCCCATCATGCCATTCAAATCTGTTATCTCTTACAAAATGCATCATTATTCAGGTTGACTGATGTGACAGTAGTGCTGTTGTGTTGTAGTAACATTTGGAGTAGATGAGGGAAGACATGAATTAGATACAGTACCTACAATGTCTTAAAAAATATACTGTGAATTTGAGTGTGTTTCGAAGACAAAGTTGAATACATACAATTTTATCTTATTTTAAGCATCATGCCTTTAGAAATAATTAACTTTTACAATTGTGTTGTACAATTATATAATGCCAAATAAATCACTTATCACTCATATTTTACATATACATTTTTATTGTATTTTTTATTAGGACACAAATATATATATATATATTTATATGTATATTTTTTTTTATGTATAATTGTATTTTGCAGACAGACAGACAGACAGACAGACAGCACAAAAATACAAACATAAATGCTACACAACAGGAAACATACAAACAAGAAGAAACATAAAAAAAATAAATAAAAAAAAACAAGTAAAGGGAGGTTGGGGGGAGGGGGTACACCAATATATTTGAATAAAAACTGCTTTTTTGTCTTATATCTTATAGACTAGCCCTTTTTTGTTTTCAAATTGAAGGTAAGTTATCTTAATTCAAGTAATTTATCTGATTTAATTCAAATAAAGTTAGTCGTATATTCTTAGGGTGTATTCAGACAGAATTAGCCACTGCTAACGCTGCTAATACTAATACTATGCTACAAACAATGAGCTGTGGACAGACCTGGAGCAACGAGGAGACACTGCCTCCTGGATATTTGGTCAGATGCACACATAACCCAGTAACCCCGGTAGAAAAGACAAAAATGAAGGAGAGGGGCTTTGAGCGGTCTCCTGAACAACGGCGTGAAAAAACTTCACCAAACTTATATGAAGGTACCAGACGCATTAAAGAAGAGTGGGGGTTTGGGAGAGAAAAAAGACAAATGTCCCTGGTTTGACCAGCCCTAGTCATTTCTGTCCAATGGGAGCACCGATCGTCACACACGTGGATGTGTTTACAAAATATAGTTCACTTGCAAAAAGCACAGTGTGAATGTGAACCGCACCAAACGAAAAAAATAAAGTCCACTTTTGGTCTGGACCAAACAAGCGGACCAAAGGACTTTCCTGGTCTGAATATACAGTACACCCTTATATTGTAGCTTATATCCACGGTAGCAGGTAGTAGCCGGTGTAGTGGTGTCAGTTGTAGTCATGATCATAGTACTACTACATACTGTACATCATCATAGTAGAATCATATATCGTAATATCAGGCATTTAGAGCAGTAGTAAATACTTTCTAAAATATTGAAGCATTTTGTGTTCTTAATTTGTGTACTATATTGAATTTTATTTTGTCTTTTGTTTGCTTCTCTGCTTTGACTAAAGTAACTTTGGGCCTGAGACGGTAACCACTTGCACATGACTGACACCGCTGAATTACCACTTCATCTAGCACATGCCAGGAGGCAGGAAAAGCCAGGGTACCTGGGCAGAACCATGGAAACAGAGGAGAGCGCGCAGGCCCCACCCCGGGAACACGTTGGCATAGCAACCCTGTGAAAACCAGGAAGTCGGACCCAAACGAGCAGAGGTCTCCAGGCAACGCTCATATCCCATCGTGCCATTCAAATCATAATCAGAAATCATAAATGTGCGCACATATGCACGCTACACACTCACACATGCTCCGATACACAGCGCCGGAGCCAAAATGAGCTGCTGGAGCCATGGCAACAGGACATAATACAATTACTGCTCGGCTAATGGAGTTTTTAAAGGGCCACTCAATTATCAGGACATTTCCAGGTTACTATGACGACTGCATCAGACAGGACCAGAAGGAAGTAAGGTTATATGTGCAGAAATGCATCTGCTCAACAATATATGGATTTTTTAATGTATAGGCTAAGTCAATGGATCTGAACTGATGAAGTGATGATGCTTCGGGGCATGCATTCAACCTACATGTTATGACAAGCCACACTTAAGTTCAACTTATAATAAAAAAAAAAAAAGCATTTTAATCTTGTAAAAGTATTAGTAGTATGACCAACTAAATAGGGTCCTGTAAACTTTTGGGTACAGGCTACAGCCAATCTGAACATTCATCTGTCTGCTATTTTTAAATTCAAGTAAATTCAAAGTTTTATCCAGCTGTTTTGGGCACAAGGAAATGTACTCCATCACTATTACTTCATCGATAAAAGCCTACAAATCTGATTGAAGACTGACTAATAGGCCTAAAAGCTATACTTCTGCCTTTGTGGAGTTCAGCATTCTCCTTGTGTGTGGGTTTGCTCATGTGCCCCGGTTTCCACGGTCTAAAACACGCACAACAGGCTAATCCTCCACTCCAGGTACTGTAGGTACTCTTCACCACAAAACAAGCTGAAGAGCCAGAGGGGGCTGTGCATTTAGCCTGACATTATACAGTGGACACATTTCCATGCAACAAAGTATGCCTTCGTCCTTTACCGCACAGAGATCGGCCTACTTTACCTTTTTTGTTTTATCACGGGGGTCACTGATTGTCCACACTCGCGCCGATGCGGTGATGCCTGTCCCTGCGTTCCTTCTTGCGCGGCCGCACGTTGGCGCATAAGTGAAGGTTACTCAGTCATTTCCTCTGGTCTAAAGCACCATTTATTCCCATTATTTGGTGCACTTCTCACTGTCTGTGTCTGTGCCTAGTTTCCATGGCAGCCTCCCACTCTGTGTCCACTGTCTGCGGCGGAGGGTTTTCATTCATTCGCACATACACCGGGGCCAACAGCGGATAGTTTTACACCATCTTAATGTTCATTTGAGTTAGAGCCGCGCGGTAATATCTGCAATCATGATTTGGAATTAACTATTGGGCACTGGGCTGCGCGATAAAAGCACAACTGAATCAAAATCATAATAAAATGTCTTGTACAAACAACAAATAGAGTATAGTCAATCTTGTGGTAATTTAGGCTTCTACAAAGATGTTCTGAAATCTATAATATACCTTTACAATGTTCTAATTTCACCAAATGAGCATCAAAACTAAGATTAAGCTTAATTTATTGGCACGCACCGGTTCTCTTCTTTATGATGCTAATGTAAGTGCCGCACTGATATTCTGCCGTTCGCACCTTTGAGTCACGGTCGCACCTTTCGCAAACGGAGAGCTTGCTGGTTACCTCGGTAACAGCGGCCCTCAGGAAGAGGCAGGAAGTAGAAATCCATGTATCCGTCTCCACTGTTGTTTGTGAACATTTGGGGCTAGATTCCTGTGTAGTACCTTAGTAGCTGTTGTCATAGTAACGATAAACAAATGTCTAACTGACTGTTGTTGGGAATATCAGATAAAACCTTATTTTATAGTCTCAAGTGTCATTCCTCTTGTTCTTGCCCCTTAAGCCACAACAGGACCACATTTTTTAGTTGTAGTTTACTTAAAATCGCTAGTTTTAGTTTAATCTTATTTCTCTTGCTCATTAACTGCCTCCAGTTGATGTCACTGATGATGTAGGCAGTGAAAGGGTCATCATAGGACGATTACAAACAACAAACATGTGACACATGTGAGGGCAAGCAGCAGCGATTGCATCTTGTCACCAAAAGGAAATAAAAAACACAAAAAGCATCCAACCTGATTATGAGGCTGCTGCTATGGTCCAATGTAAGTCCAAACACATGTTCCCAGTCCCTGTAAGTGAAAAATAAATAATTAAAATTGTTTGAACAAATTACATTAGCTGATGCTTGTTTGATGACAGAAGAATATTGTTGTGTGACAGCCAATAAACTCACATTACGCAGAGTCAGCCTGGAAAGCCAGCCTGCCTCCAAGTATGAGATACATTAGAAGACAGTCTGGGATTGCACCGTTGACTGGCATTCAAATTCGAGACTAGAGGCAGGACTAGCAAACCCATCGTAAACCAATCAGAGAAACGCGGATGTGACGTAAAGCCAGGGAGAAGAGTGGCGAAAACTTCCTTTTTAGAAAGAAAAACCTTCAGAGCAGCCAGTTGTTATGAAGCTGAAGCGTAAATTCAACCTGGAAGACTATATTACAGCATCATCTACCTTACGCCAATGAGAGTGTCTACAAGAGCCGCTCCTCTTCCTCAGCCTATCAGCGCAGAGCTCACCTTCTTTGTGGCCAATCATCTCCATGGGTCTGGCTTTTAAACCTCCCGCAACCATGGCTCGTCCGCTTTCCAGCTGTGCAGCAACCCACCTCCACCCCATCACCGCCTCTTTCACCAGGGCTCCTCTCCACTACTTCCTTCACTGGCCTCTTATACCACCACCTGTGTCCAGGCTCCGGGGGAAGTCATCCCTACTCAAATCTACCTATCATAACTAACTCTAATTCATACTTCAACGTCAATAAATCTTCCTAATCGCTGCTTTGCCTCTGTCTGAGTCTATCCAGGTTGAAATGGTTTAAGGACAAGTTCAGCTCATTCAAAACAGAAGATAAGGCAGTGCTAAAACATCGCTCTGTTGTCAACGCCATCTTGACTAGTTTTTGTTTTAACAAAACAGGAACAGTACAAGAGAAAATTTAATCAAAATGGACACGTTTGTTGGACTAGCTGAATATGGCGGATAGCTAACTCCTGCCTCCTGTGCTGTGATTGGTCTGGTAGCGTTCTCACCAGAGTTTGAGCCAAAACCAGACTGTCTTCCAATGCATCCCATACATGGAGTCAGGCTTGCTTGAGTGTCTTGAATAAATAAGTCTACTGTTATTAAAGTTCACCGCCGTCATTAAAAGCTCTGAATCAATTTTTTCCTGTTTTCAAGCCATGCCAGACAGTTTCCCTCATTCATAACTTTTCCAACACATTCAAACCGTTGTGATGTTTTCAAGGGATGAATTTGTAAACACATTTCACCGCTATCCAGTGGCAAAGTGAAGTGTCACGTCACCTCCATGCTGACTGCTCCGAGCCTGCTAACAGTGCAACAGCGCGATTTCTAGCTTTGCAATCAATAAAAATGCTCCATAATTAGAGCTGGGTAATTATTAGGGCTGCAAAGATTAATAGCAAAATTATTGTTACCGCAGAGATTTAATGTCTATCTATTATTGGTGTTATTAAAACAAAGAAGCCTCATCACCAGCACTCCTCATATTTGCATATCCACACAGAAGATAAAAGACATCAAAAATAATCCAGACATGAATCCCGTCTCAGCAGGTTGGACAAAATTCCCAGTGGACCTCGAACACACCAAAGACATGCCAAACCCATGACATTATTGATCCAGCATCTTCAAAACCACATAATCAGGTATTTTTATACAAAGTGTCAAATGCATCGCCCAAATAAATAATGTTGACATTATCTCTTGCGGAGATAATAGCGTTGAAAGACAGATTTGGGCAAAACGAACAAAGGAAGGTGTAACAGTGAAGCCTACAAGAAATAAATAAATAAAATTATAATTAGCTAGAAGGCTGTAGAATAAAAAGAATGAGGTAGAAATTCATCTTTGGCTCACCGACACATCAAAACTCACAAACCAGGACAGTACAGACGTGCCTAGAAGTTAACAAGATAATACTAAATTCATAGAAAAACACATTCAGTTCAGAAATCCCACAGCACAAAAAGGGGACAAAAGATTTCTTAAACGCAGCTTCCCAGAGTCTAGGATCTCAAACGTTGCCGATATTTCTATAATTATGCATCATTGTCAGTGAAGAACATGTTCTCGTGAGTCAAAGCTTTGATACACCTACGGTTCGTTTCCAGAGTGACTGTAAATCCACGGCACTAAATTACGACTTTGATGACGCGAAACTGACAGTCAACGAAAGGGAAAGTAGATGGGGCAAATTAGCAGACTCCAAAAACGTTCTCTGATCAGACACTTGGCGGATCACGCGTGGACCAATGACATGAGCTTTCCATGGCACAGGGAATGAGGAGGGGATTTCAGGTCCAATCAGGAGGGCGAGGGAGCTAGAACATTTACTTTTAAGATTTCTCTCTCTCTATCTCTCTCTCTGTTTCTCACTCTCTCTCTCTTGGTCTCTCTCTCTCTGTCTCTCTCTTGGTCTCTCTCTCTCTGTGTCTCTGTCTCTCTCTGTCTCTCTCTGTGTCTCACTCTCTCTCTCTCTTTCACTCTGTCTCTCACTCTTTCTCTGTGTCTCTGTCTCTCACTCTCTTGGTCTCTCTCTCTCTCTCTCTCTCTCTCTCTCTCTGTCTTGGTCTCTCTCTGTGTCTCTGTCTATCTCTGTGTCTCTCTCCCTCTCTCTTGGTCTCTCTCTCTCTGTCTCTCTCTGTTTCTCACTCTGTTTCTCACTCTCTCTCTCTTGGTCTCTCTCTCTCTGTCTCTCTCTGTGTCTCTGTCTCTCTCTGTCTCTCTCTGTGTCTCACTCTCTCTCTCTCTTTCACTCTGTCTCTCACTCTTTCTCTGTGTCTCTGTCTCTCCCTCTCCTTCCTCTCTCTCTCTCCTTCCTCTCTCCCTCTCCTTCC
>OMNZ01076450.1:0-14032 GCA_900303255.1 Lesueurigobius sanzi
GTGACTTAATTTGATCAAATCCAAGGTTGTAGTAGTTTGCTCATATAACTGTGAATAATTGTGCAGCTTTATTATGTTTCAATATTGCTTAGTTTTTGAGCTATGAATGGCTAAACAGTTCATATTGAAGTCCGAACATGCTAACTTCCTGCTAACTTTAGCACACTTTAAAACATCAACTGTCCGCTCTGTGAATCTTCTACAGCAAAAAAATCTCTTGATTTGCTTACCTCTTATATCAGACAAATATACAAAACACATAAATTGTTATTTTTCCGACGTAAATGTGAAGATTTCAGTCGATGTTTCTCCATTCATCAATGGATGCAGCCTCTGGAAACACCGAAAAGGGGGCGTTAACCTTTCCGTTGCTCCCCTCTATTCACCTTATTCAGCCCCGCCCACTTTTGTTGTAAAAACATTTCCTGTTTTGATTAGCACTTTTGGGGCGACGGTGGCGCAAGTAGTAGAGCGGGTCGTCTTGTAATCAGAGGGTTAGCGGTTCGATCCCCGCAGGTGCACACTGTCGTTGTGTCCTTGGGCAAGACACTTCAATCACCTTGCCTCCAGTGTCTGGTGTATGAATGAAAGCGCTTTGAGTGCCTAAACCAGGTAGAAAAGCGCTATATAAATGTGACCATTTACCATTTATTCCTGTGAGCTGGGATTTCCATTGTTGTAAATGTAAGAGAGTGAAGAAAATAAAATGGGAATGAACAAAAATCTCACAAAAAAAACTCAAAGGAAATAAGTTTGTGTGGCTCAGGTTTAGTTTCAGTGGAAGAACGACATGAAAAAAGTCACCTAAATTATATTATTGCGATATAATCACTTTTTGCTGTCAGTCTAATTGGCTAATTGTCTGTGAGGATCTTTAAAGAACCAAAGCTGATGGACATATTTACACAGCAGTTGTGTTTCGCCAAAAACAAAAATCAAAGCCAATTGCAACCCATTGCAACTTCCTGAATAAGGCGAATAGGGTATAGATTGTTTACTCTCTCTCCTCATTTTTCAATCTTACAGACTTCTGGATGTTACAATATGGTTCAGGTTGGCCAGATAGCCACAGGTCTAACAGAGAAATACAATATTAACAACTTCCTCTGAGTGCCAACAATCACATTTCGGGACTATTTAGATTCACCAAATCAACTGGAAGACACCCACCCAGTAACTCTGGGTAGACCTGCAGACTTCACTCTGAGATACTAAATGGGAGAAAAAGAACCAGCCTCTCTACCACCTAGCATCCTGTCATTCTATTTTCTAACAAATGATATGAGCAGGAAGTCTGGTGTATTATTTTCTTCATCACCTGCAATGCAAAATCATTATATCTTGTTGTTTAGCGTGCGACTCATTTATCATGAGTCAGGAGTCAATTTGAGGAACCACTCAAAAACCATGCATAGTGATGTACAGGAAATTGCTGTGCTCTGAGCATTTGGCCTACGGGCTGCTTACAATGCCAGACAGCATCCATCATCAGCAAAACTGATTAGCGAGTTGGAAATACGAAACTTGAGGCACGTCGCTGACTCCGCTGCAAATTGTGCAAAGCAAATTCTTGTATATTTTGTCTACTGAGCTATTATGTTTTAAAAAACCCTTGTCTACAAGTGGTCTCTTTCTTTACAGCATGGACTGTTGCACGAATACATAAAACCCCTGACCCTTTTAAACTTCAATCAGGCTACTTGCATCTCATAGATCAATATTCATAAAATCAATATTCATTAGCCTTGGATTGACTGCGGTGTCGACATGACCGTATTGAATGTCCAAACATATTGGAGTGTCACCTTAACACCTCACTATTTATGCTCTTATATAAATACTGGCCGGCGGCGTGGCTGAATAAGATAAGGGGGAGATTTCAATCTTAGGGCTAATTTACATGGAATAACCTTTTATAATAGCGTCTAAATCCTTTCCTTGAATGTGTGGATCAATACAGTCAGCTTTATGTGGACAGTGTGAAAAAGTTCTAAGATAGCCCGACAAAGGCCAAGTGGGGAAACATTGTTGAAGACTTAATCAAAACCACTCCATCCAAGTAAATACAATTACAATGCTGTTTTGTCAGAGAAGAGGCCAGTCTCTTTTACTACTTTACAGGTTGTGGTAAATACAGAATAATATGATGTAATTGCAAAGGAATATGTGGAAACTCTAGGGGTCAGTTATTAAGACATGAGGATTTTTTATCTTTTGAGACTAAAGATCTGTGCAAAGACAACACACACTTAAGGACAGACATGAGGACACATATACATACACCTACATGAGGAGTCCTACCACAGATCATGAGAGAAAGTTTTTAATGAGCCACGCCTCCTAAGACTAAAAATCTGGCTATAAATCCTCTAGTGTGTGGCCACCTTTACTGTTGGTAAACCAAGTATTGTAAGCCAAGTTCACACATGTGCCCTCCTCAGGACAATGTCAGACTAAAGGGAGTATTTTGTTTTTATTCTGACATTACCAGGATAATGCCATGCTGCTTGTGTGAATCTGGAACAGTAATGTAAATAAATCCTTTTACAAACAGCAAGCACAGTTTACAGTATCTGTGGCTGCTGTAGACAGCTCCTGCTCTAAGGTGTGCGTACATGTCTGTGGTTGCAGCAGGGAGCAAGGAGTGAGAGGAGCGGGGGATGACGCATTAATAGTGTCAAGGTTAACCGGAGGAATTAGCAAAGTTCTTCGCAGTGGCTATTAAAACGCTGATATGTTTGTTAAAGGTTAAAGGTGCATTGTGGAACTTTTTATGCAACAAAACAAAACTTGTTATTTGGGAGTATTTGACCTTTTAGTGGCTGTTTGGGCGCAGAACAAGTCTCCTTTACTTTTCATCACGGCGGCCTTTATGATTTTTTTGGGTATGTTTTCATTTCGTTGCCAAAGATCCTGGGCTGGTTCCATCCTGGAGCATCATAAAGGCACCTGCGATGAAAAGTAAAGGTGCCATGCTTACCACCCATATCACCACTGTGTCAAACACTCAATAATATCAAGTTTTGGTTTGTTTTTGATTGTTTTGTGTGTGTGTTTTTGCATTAAAAGTTCCACAATGCACCTTTTAAGACTAATATAGGTGAGTAAAACATGTGCAAATGACTCTTTTGATCCACAGGTTTTGCACATGAGCCAAATGCTTGGTAAATGACCCCCATCGATTGGTTGCTAGTGATGGTATTTATGGCTCTTTAATGGGAGTCTTTGGGATGCATTCATTTCAAAGAGATTTGACTGGCTCCTTTTTATATTGTTTTTTAAATGACGTCAGCTAAAAACATCATATTATGAGTAGATGACAGGCACATTTCTTTTAAAAATTAACAAAAGGGGCTAAAACTGGACTGAACCAGGTCTAAACTGGGACTAAAACTGAGCTAAACTAGTGATAAACTAGGACTAAACGGGCTAAAACAGGACAAAAACTGGATTAGGGAAAGGGAGGGGAGGGATTCTTATTTGTATAGCGCTTTTCATATGACATAGTCACACCCAAAGCGCTTTACACATGAAAGGGAGGGGGGCTCATTCACTCCATGCTGATGCGGATTAGACCAGAATCTAAATCAGGGTTAAAGGAGATCAAACCAAATGATGATGGAGATGAGTGTTCCTTCAAAAACATGTTTCTGAATCAAATTGCAGCCTTTTTCATTGACTGCAACAGTCAATGAAAAAGGCTACATCTGGGGCTACATCTGTCTGACAAATAACTTTTAGCGCAATAATCTTTCATTTCTGTCGCCTTCTCTGCAGTTGTGCTGATTCTTGAGTACATTTAGGGTAAAACTACGTCAAACTGACTAAAAATAAAAGATCCTGTTCGAACCGTTCACCTCAAAGAACCGTTCGAAAAAGAGCCGATTCGGTCATGAACGTCACATCATTATCGGTTGCCCTGTTTGTCAAAATTGCTAACTGGCTATATTGCTAATTGGCTGAACCAAAACAATTCAACCTTCGTAGCAAACCCTTATTATTACAATTAGCAAACCAACATCCCCCGATTAAATCTCTGTGAACTTTCCGAAATATAAACATCTTGCGTCGGGGACTTTGAGGTTAAGTGGCTCTTGGATGTGGCCTGCATGGCTGTAGTGTGTAACGGGGCTGTACGGTGCATGTGACAGGGACTCTAATTGCTCTTCACCTCCACTTCAAAAGCTTTTAGCCCGGTCAGCACTCAGCCAATCACGCGGGCCGCACAAAAGAGCCGGGCAGGACCATCTCTCAACTAACAGGATTACCTTCACTCCCATGCTGCCACATCCAGTCCAACAACCCACATTTTTTTTCCCCCATAGTGTCCTTTGATGAAAACGAAGCCAGCTGTAGATTGAATGAACATTTATTTAGTCATTTTTCTCGCCTTGTTTGGTATTCCTCTCGCGGCGCGCTCCTCTCTCCCAGCTCTCATTTCATTTGCATTGATAAGTATGTTTCTCAATTTGGGGAATAAAGAGCAAGTGTGCGAAACTGCCTTGCGCTATCTAGGCACAGCTGTGAAGAAGCCCGCCACGAAACCGGAATAAATGCCTTTGCAATTACAGAAGAAGAAGCGCGAGGGGAGAAGACAGAAAGCTTTAGCTGTCAAGATATGTTTGCCGAGTATCTCTCACACACAAATTCAAAGATGTTTCACTGTCAGGAAATGAGTTAAAGAGCTCCGGCTGTTTACATTACAATAGTTGATGATAGAAAATACACACAATTCAAAATAATGAGATTTTCTAAAGTGACCTTTCTTTCTAAGCTGTCACAGTGGGGAATTTCACAGCGGAAACTTCCTTCATTGGTGGAAATTCAACTCTTTTGTCATGATTTGTTCTTGTATTGTACAGCAGGGATACTAAAATATTGCTAGCAAAAGACTCACTCACTCAAGATTGAAGGTAGTGAGGTAGTAGGTGTTGTATTTTGAAATACAGTATAACAACGGCATAACACAATGGCAAGAACAAAGAAACTGTATGTGATATCTTTCTTTCTTTAGAATCTTCTCAATCCTTGGCAGAAAGGAAGCCATTTTTCTCAGATTGTGGCGCTGAACAATAGTCTGGTCGGGAGGGACGGTCTGCTGTAATTTTGGATAGATCTATGAGTTGGTTTGTCTGAAAATATACCTAAACCTAGCCCTAACCCTAACCTAAAGTCCCTCCCGAGCTGACTATCTATAGCATTATCCTTTTCTCTGTTGTTTTTGTTACTGTTAATGTCATTTGGATATCGGGAAGCTGTGAAACATGAATTTTAAGTCAAGCATGTGAAGAATAAGGATGCGCAGAAGGGTTTGTGAGAGCACAGGAGCTCTGAGACTAAACTCCACACTGTAAATCCATGATAGGTTTGGAAATCTTTGGAGCATCGTTTTCAGCAAAAAGGGCACAAACAGCAATGGATCACTTGAGCATGCAACAGATGTTGTGCCACCTCTCAAAATCTTCATACAAGTGGGTAAAGAGTTAGAAAAAATAATAAATAGAAACTGGCGCAAAATACAAACAGACTTCTCTATGCCCCTCGTATAGTGTACAAGAGGCCGCCTTACTTTCAATGCTGGTACACGCAAACCATCCTCCTTTACTTGAGCCGCGTTTCTCACAGTGGATACCACACAGCAATTATACGTGCAGCCAGTGTACTTAATGTAACTTCACCTACAAAACAAAAACATTTCAACAGCCCAGAACCTCACAACACAGATCCAATGTCGGCAATCATAACAAAAAGAGCCCCATTGATTGCAATACACCTCTGGCAAGCGCAAAAGAATGTGAGCATCCACTGCTCCCTAGCCATAGAACAAATGCAAACAAACAAACCAAGGCGGGAATATCAACAGTTTGCTGTTTTTTCACCATCAAGTTTTAGTTCAGCAATAGGCCTATTTACATTACATTCTTGATTTGGTGATCTTGGCACTTTTTCATGTCTGATGAAGGGACTTGTCCAAAGCTTAACAGTTGGTGCGAGCAAATAAATAATCCTTTCTTGGAGCTATGCTGTGCAGATTCTTTTTCCTCTTTAAGTTTGGAAATCTTGCCCTGTACCATGGAGGCTATAGAGCAAGGATAGGCAACATCAGGCCTATACATGCGTTTCAGTTACGTGACCTCCGCCATTTTGTTGCCTGCTGGCTAGTACAAGCGTCTCTATGCCTGTTTTATATCTATGGTCTGCACTGACTGAACCCAAGATGCTACATCTAAAAAGTACACCTCAGACAGAAGAACAGAGATGATACTTAAAGAAAACCAAAACCTTTGGATTTTATCCTTATCAATTGCCTGGAGAGTTTCTGTCAGCAAAGTCTGCGATATGGATAATATCATCAGCTATAAACACATTACCTCCTGCTGCTCAGGTACAAGCACAAACCTCTCCATGAGGACGCTCTGAACCACAGTCTAAACATCTAGCCTTGGTACAACATGCGACCAAGGTAAGAGCTGATGTATTACTCATTTTTACATGGTGTTTACTGTGTAGAGCCGGGTGTAGAGGCTAAATGTGCTAGCCGTTAGCGGTAGCATGCTAACGGCTTTAGCAGCCTAAACATGGATTCTGACAGAGGCTCTGTTGACATTACGTACTGAAGAAGGGCCAAGCCTGAAACGCCACTGCTGGTGTAAATAATAATTTTTTTCTTGTTTTTCTGTTGACAGTACAAACAGTAAAAATCACAGAGAACGGTTGTCTGCTATCTCTGTGTTAGTCTCAGGGGTGGAAATAGATCTTTGGCCTGTGTGGGAGCCTCCTGCTCCTTGAGTCCTGGCTGCTGTCACTAGCTCTGTCTTTGTCTTGTAAACACAGCAATGCGCTGTTTGTCTGTATCCCCATCCCATGTGCTCTCTGGGGCCGTCTTTTTGCTGTTAGCATTCATCGCAATGACATACAAATACTGTGGTCAATCAGTTGAACTTTATTTACCTCCTCCTGAGTGAGTAGTTATACTGTATTACTGATTGTTGTAGTGATGGCGTAGTGTTGTATTGTAGTGTGGTAATTCCACTTCAGGCAAGAAGATGGCAACCACAGCTATGCGTGACGTCACTCGAAACCCATATACAGTATAGGAGCCAAATCCAGTCCAATCCTCTGGCCCCCATGATCATTTTGACAAATATTATAAACACAAAACTTAACTATTGTTTAAAAATGCTCAAAACAATTCTAAAAACACAGTCCATTTCTTTAAAAATGCCCTGAGGGAGGGCCCCCAGTGGAACTACTTCTAAGAGTTTGCGAAGGGTTTGGGTGACTGCAGGGAGACTCGGCCCTCTATACCTCTGAAGGATAAAATCTGTCTATGACCAAGAAAATATGATTACCCCTGCTATAGTGTTGTATTGCTACTTTCTTCAGGTTACCTCAAGTTTATTTTATTTAGCTGTTTTTCCAATTTCGGCTGTGTAAAAGCTCATTTCCCTTGCGCTCTCACCGTTTCCTCTGCAGATTAGATTAGCCATCTCACACCTCCACCCTCCTTCTTTACACTGCACGTCTTGCTGTCCGCTGCTCTTTTTCGTTCTGTTTTTAAGTCTTTTCGGTGCCCTCCAAATCCCTTTGAGAACAAGAAAATAGAAAAGTATGCACGAAGAGAAAAAAAAAAAACAGTCAGTAGATCAGTGAAGTTCAATTAAACTGCAGGCCGCTGGGTTTTTGAGTGTAATGTTGGTCTGAAGGTTTTTTACTGAATTTAAATAAGAGTGGAAATTAGTGGTTTTGCGCAAAGACTTTTTCTTGGTGGGTGTATTCCTATCCACTTGCCAGGATTAGTTTTCTTTTCTTAATTAAACATGAAAGAAGCCCACAGGTAATTACAGCTTCAGTTGAAAATGAAGGAAAAAACTGTCTTTCTGCTAAATCCATCACAGAAAATAATGCTCGGTAAGCTACACTCGCAGCGAGGACAATAGTTAATATCATGTTTTGAAAGCTATCTCAATTAAGGAATATGGTTTTGGTTAGTGCCTTTTCCAGTATTTTGTGACAAAACAAATCCAGCGTGCAGTGAGTGAAATAAAGATTTGAGAGTTATTAAGTGTAAATGATACTCTAAATTAGACTTAGAAGTATTAGTTTTCACTAAAACGTACGTACGGAACACAATTATATGTAATATTTTGCTCAAACTTTTACCTAGTTTTGCCTGGTTTGACATGTTTTTATGTTTTCACTTCCTTATTGGATATGGGACAGAAAGTGACACACCTAGAGCTAAACAATCCATAACGGTTTACAACTTTCTGTTTTTTAAATGCCTTAATGGTCTTGGCCCTTCTTTTCTTTCACAATTTCTATGAACCTTTGCGGTCCCTCGGCAGCCAGCTCCTAGTCATTCTCAACGTCAGGACACACGGCTCTGGAACAACCTACTGGAGGCATAGGCGCTGATTTATGTTTTTCCCCGTGGGTGCCCTCAGAGTCACTGAAAAAAAGTGGTGAGGGCCTGGCTCAAACTCACAACCTTCTGCTTACGGGATAGTTACTCTAGCCCAGTGAGCTAGCTGGGGAGTGTATTTGTGTTGCGGCTGTGCTCCTATTTATCTAATACCCGCGCCCCGCATGGAAGACTGCTATTATGATTTACAGAAGGACCTCAGAGCCGCAGATAACGTTCATGTTTTTAAGAGCAGGCTCAAGACCCATGTTTTTAGTTTAGCTTTTACCTAATGCTTGATTTCTATGTACTTATCCTACACAACATTTATATTTTCTAGTCTGCGTTGCCTCAGTTTATCTCTTATCTTATATTTCCCAGTGTTCCCTCTGGGGGAGCCCTTGGGTTACAGTTTAATATTTGTGGAGCTGATGGCTTGGTTGTGTGAAGATGAACCATGTTGTTTTGTCCCCAATGGGACATAAGACCCAATGGCCTTATGGTTAACCTAAAGCCTGCATGAACAGGGCCTAGGTCTACTTTGGAGCTGCATGTTATGATTCAAGTTATTCCTGTTCATCTGGCCTAATGATTGGTTATCTGGGAACCTGAATGGGATAGGTGGACGAAGGGGAATGATTCTTAGTGTGTGGGGATGAATACCGACTGGGAGTCGGGCGGTTCAGTGCGTGGCAGGGGTGTCTTTGTGTGTGTGTGGGTCGAGGGGTTTAGTGTGTGAAGTGGAATGTCTCTTTGTGTATGTGGTTGAATATTCATGGGGGAAGGGGATTGGTTGTAAGTTGTAAGGCGTTTTGTGTTGCATTCTTGTATGAAAAGAACTTTATGAGCAAAGATTGATTGATTGAACTGTTGCCACGCCGACCATTATACCATTGAGAAATCATTAAATCGCCACTGCACTGACGTAAAACTATGATTAATACTTCTTATTGACTTCTCATCAGTGCATTATGGTTAGCACGGCAACAGTTATGTCACCTCCAGTGCTCATGTCAAGTAAGCAAGTGAAAAATAAACATCACAGGGTTAAAAAAAAGAAAGTCTTAAATGTGTTTTCTATAATTTTGGCACTAAAGTCAGAGGCCCTTCCTGATCTTTCTTTCTCTTCCATTTATCTCGCTTCTTGTTCTCTGGCATTGATGAGATGAGAATTGTCATGCAGCTTTATCTCGGTGCTGCCTGTTGAAGGTCAGCACACTTTATTTACCGCTCCTCCGTAAATCCCTATCAGGGCAGGATTAGGCCCGGACTCTCCCCTCATATGCTCCACGCAACCATAGCAGCGGTGAGAAAGACCTTGTACAGAGGGGTCAGCACTCACCTGTGAGCTTTATACCGCTGTAAAAGTCAGGGCGCTCTGGACACTCACCAGATTAGATTACCATGTGCTATGAAGGACAGATAAAGTTAGGATTTTGACATAGCTTTCCTTTGGAGCTTTGTTTGTTTTCTACATGTTCCTACCTGCTTATCCTGGTATCATAAATATATTGTACTTGAGGACATAGTCTGTTACACCCAAAGACGCTGCAGTGTTTGAAGAGTACAATGAAATAAAAAACTCAATTTTGGCAAAAAAGACTTAGGCAGTGCTTGGATGGAGGCAGTGTTAATTGCTAAAAGACTAAAAGATTACGCCAGTAATATCTTTGCTGAATAAAATTGCACTAAAACTAAATTAAAGTTAGTTATTGATACTAAAACTATGACTAAAATATCCAGATATTTTCATAAATTAAAAAAGAAAGAAAAATGAAAAGACCAAAATCATGTGAAGTTCAGTGGCACAGTTTGAAAAAGCTTCATATAATTTAAATACACTGCCGAAGGAACAGGTCTGTACGAGATGAAGGACAGAATATCAATCAATTCAATTTTATTTGTTTAGCCCAAAATTGCAACAAAGTCGCCTCGCAGGGCTTCACAAGAAAAAGAAAGACAAAGACAATGAGTGAATATTAATAGTGCTGGAGAATCCCCTGTCCTTAGACCCTCCTTCTCGGCAAGGAAAAACTCAAAAACCCATTGGGACAAAAGGAGAAACCTCAGGGAGGTCCACATGAAGGAGGGGATCCTCTCCCAAGGACGAACAGGCTGGATGGTGCTGGTGCAGGCATTCACGGCGACGCCTCCTATGATCCTTCCCATGATAACCACTCCTTAGTAGTTGATAATATTTTTACGATTCCAATTCCATTTTCGATTCTGCTAAACAATTCGATTCTTCATCGAACATCTTATCGATGCCTGACTTGTCGTGTGTTGTAGGAAAAGCAATGTTGATATACTTTTGATAAAGTATATAAAAAAAACAGAAACTGCTTAATTTTTTCAAGAAAAATTATTTGTTCACCAAAATACTGTGGGCCCGATCTTGCAGCGCAGCGTAGATGTCAAGTGTAGGTGCCAAGTTGCAAACGCACATGAGAGGTGCGCCTAAGACTGCGCCGGTCTGACAGGGGGGCGGAGCTACAGATGAATGAGGAAGAGTGAGGCACCGCCCATATTCGTTCAAGGAATATTGAACAAATATGAATTAATATGAATAATCGCGAGCACAGGATTAATAATAATAAAATTAATAACACATAACAATAACAACAAGGCCACTAAAACAAAATTATTAATAAACAGACATTGATTCTGACAACCTCTCCTTTGGCCTTTTCCTCGTTACATTTGCGCCATTTAACTCGCTTTTCAGTGACGTGCACACAGGTTTTATAGGGCTATTTCAGGTGATACTAGCCGGGTTCTACTCCAGGTTGATCATGGCTTATTTTATTTTATTGACTTTCACAAGTATTAATATATTTTCGGTTACTGCTACGTGCCCCGGTAAATGTAGAACTACACAAGCAATTCAAAGTGCTTCACAGACAAACATAAATATCAACAATATTAAATTAATTACGAGCTAAGAGTGCAAATAAAATACTTTCAATGTCATATGTACAGCTGAAAAGAACTGTTTTCAGACTGGATTTAAACATTGTCAGAGTTGAGGCCTGTCTCTCATCTTCAGCTAGACTGTACCAGATCTTGCATAAAGCAGCCTCACCATGTTAGTCCTGACTCTGGGAACCAGCAGGAGGTCCTCAGAGCCTGAGATGGATCATATGGCATGTCAGAGATGTAAACAAAAAAATACACAAGGAGATGTACTTTGGTGCTAGACCATGAAGAGACTTGTGCAAAAGCAGAGCTGTTGTAGAGAGGGCATTAGTCACACAGTATCAGGCTTTTGAGAGCATCATTTGAATCACCACTGACCATATGTCCTATCAACAAGCTCCACACCATCCCCTTATGATGAGGTTCTGTCTGTGTTCTGAGTACTTCTGTTTTAAGACAAGACATAATAACAATAAAAGCAACAAAAAATGTCATATAGAACCTTATAATAGACGATAGTGTGTGTATGTGGGGGCGGGTATGTGTCTGTTTGTATATACTACGCAGACTGTGTGTTCATACTGTTGACTTAACCTTGTTAGCGTCTTAGTCAACCATGGGTCGTCTCTGATTTATGAGCCATATACTGTAAGTAATAGTCTGCATCTAAAATTAGAATTGGGGTTTGATAATGCCACATCTTTTCTCTCTAATAATCCCTGGAAGAGCTGGTACTTCATAGAGGGCGGGATAACGTTATATCACACAAGAACAAAATATGCAAAAAATGAGGAAAAAATGTGGTTATGTTCTTATTAAAATGTTTCTGAATATGCATACTATTCTCTAGATAGTGCACTATACATAGGGGTCATGCCGATGGTGTTCGAATGACCAGAGAGAAAAAAGTAGAGCTGTCATAATTTTCCACAGTGCATCTTGAAAGTAGTGAGCATTAATGATCAATGGAGGTCAACAGACTCTTCAAGAAAAAAACAGTTTAAAAGTTTAAAAGAACAATGGCAGCTAAACTGAAAATGTACAAACCAAAAACTTTTCCGTATTTTCAAGTTTCAATTTTCAATTTGTTATTTTCTTTCTTGCAAAATGTCCACGATACGGTCAGTTACCACAGACAGTAACTGATCAGCCTCCATTGTGCTTTTAAACTCTTAACATTTTCATTTTTCTAGGTCTATGGAACAGAAACTAATGAGGGACTTCCCTCTAATCTTCAAAATCTCTGAAATTATTGGCACAATTGTCCTCAAGTTGCATGCACCCAGAAACCACCATGAACCACTAACAGGTCAAAAGGTTTGAATTTTGCTATGTCCAAATTGTAGTATTTTGACATTTTTTCTCACTTTACCACAGCAGATAATTTTGTGAGATGCTGTTGTTAAGATTGTCATATAGAAATGTCGTGTAGATAGCAATATTTACATGAAACCACAAACCAGTGTATGCTGTATGTAAGAAAACTATTTCTAGTTACCTTTAAGAAGAATTCTGCGAGCATATACAGTAGTAGTAAGTCCAACATGGCGCATGTTTCTTGCTTATGTGTCTCTGTTCGTCAACAGCTACAGCTTCATATGGGGTTGTCGTGCCTTTAATTAACACTCCACCAGACTGTAGTTTGTTTGCTTTCCCAGATATTTAGTAATCTAGCGCCTACATGCTTTCATATGGGCTGATGGCTGCTGCAAACAAGCCCCTCGCACTTTCATAGTCAAAGTGAGGGGGGTTCTAAATACCGCATGTCTGACCGTGAGGATTGTCGTCGGGTCAATATCGACCACAAAGCATAGTGAGATTAAAAAAATAATGATTTTAGTTTACTTTTTAAGTTTGTGAAATTATGGTTGCTTATTATTTCATCCATACAACCTTTACAATGACACCCCCCCTTAAAATGTCCCTAAAATCCCTTTATTAAACCATGTCTGTCTGTGAACTCTGGCCACTGCTGCCAAGTTGCTGCGTGTGGCCAGCTTGCGGTCCAGTCTGTGAGGCGCAGAGTGTGACCTGGTGGGGGCGCCGCGCAGCAGAACGACGCATGGTGAAGCAGGGATGGCATAAGGTCACAACAGGAGCTCACACCGGGCCGCGTGGATCAGCCCACCAACACGCTGCTACACAGGGCCCCGCTCGAGGCGCAGGCTGGGGCGGGGGGTGGGAGAGAAGAAAGAGCTGCCTGCGGGGGTCAGAGAAGGTTAACCTGCCCGCTGCTCGCCGAGGGTCAGCCGGGGCCATGGGGAGACGGATGCTCTCTAAGGAGGTTGTACGCGTCTCCGGAATGAAAGGATGGGAGCTTGGAGAAAATCCAGAGGTTAGCATGTGAATCAGGGCAGACGAGACCCGTTGATCCCTCCTGCTCCACTGTGGGGGAAACGTTTAGGCCGCCACCAGTGAGGGAAGGGTAGCACTCTGTACGTTTTATTTGACATTACAGCAGAAGTAAATGAATAGTTAAGTACACAGTTTTGGAGTTTGTAGTATATACAGTGCCTCTCGAAAGTACTAATACACCTTGAACTTTTGCACATTTTGTCAGGTTTACAACCATAAACATAAATATTTTATTTTGATTTTTTTACTGGAAGTTCACACACAAGTAACAGACAACTGTGAAGTGAAAGCAAAATGATACATGATTTTGTTATTATTTTAAAAATAGAAAAGTGAAAAGTGGGGTGTGCACAAGTA
>OMNZ01076456.1:8814-22816 GCA_900303255.1 Lesueurigobius sanzi
TGCGGGTGTTGATGTGGACACTTTCCAACAACAGCCGTGCGTCCACTTAGCTCATTCCTCCCTTCTCGGCCGCTCCTCCGTGATTAATTAGGAAAGTGAGTGGAATTAGTCTATCAGCAGGCTCGGGGAGAGGATGAAAATATTTACAAAGCGCCCAGGAAGACTTTTCATTAGGACTTCACTTGTGGCGAGCTGCCTCCTGTCTTCGAGTCGACAGGGAGTAGCAGCGCTCTCCGGGCTAAAGTTGAGCCACGTGCTAAACATGTTTAATACCATAAAAGAGCAGAGGGATACAAAGGAAATTGAAGGCTGGAGATAAGTATACGCATACATCGAAAAGGTCGCCCACCACTTCCAAAACAAACAATGCAAAACCCTGTTGAGACATTCCCACTGTAGACGCGAACCAGCTCCTTCCTCTCAGGGGTAACATCGTCAGAGCACACAATCTTGGGAAATGGTGAGCGTCAGTCTTTTTTTGCTAATGTTTCGCACTTTGCTGTACGTTGATTGGCATGAGCCTCCCCGCTGCTGTGTTATTTCCTCTAGGCTGTGCTCCTCCTCCCATCCACTCCAGCTCTCCCAGCAGGGGCGAGCTGACCCTCGAAACACACACAACGAGCACCCATGGGGCACCGAATGCCTCTGTGATTATCAGGGGGAAATAAGAAACAACAGGCAGCTCATAACCAATTTAGAAGCCTCCCATCCATAATAACACTATCGAAATGAACGCAAGTATTCCTCTGCTTTAAAATGAACAAGTATGAAGCAATAGGGTTATCAAATTATATTTGGAAACCTTATGTTATAAAGAAAATACAGCTGCTATAAGCAATATACTCTCATGCCCAAGCTACAAAGTTGATATTATTGTACATCGAGAAAAGTGTCTGGAAATACTACTCACGGTATACTATAAATATGATCTTGTTATATGTTGGGCTTGATAAAGCTAGTGTTATTTTATTTATACATCTCATTCATTATAATAATGTCTCTTCACTGACTTGTTTTATTAATAAGAATCATATTTCTATTATGTGTTCTAACAAGTAGAAGAGATAACATTGATTGAAATTCCTGCTGCTGAAGGGTGGCCACATCAGATGGTAAGAGCCAATGTGGATACAATTTGAGATTCCTTGGTCTGCTTTCCTGAAACGTTACCCACTTTCATCATGACTTTTTCCAAAATCTGTTTGGTCAGTGCAAGGCCTTGGTGCCACTTACTATTCCCAAAAAGAGCCTCGACATACTTTCCAACCAAGGCCACACCAACAAAGAATTATCAGAAGACTAGGATAAAAATGCTTCATCTGATCTACTAAGCCAGGTGGTAATGGTAAGTACTGCTTAAATTAGCACTGATTTATCATTGCAAACTGTTTTATTTGTGGTGCAAATCTAATATGTAAATGAGTTTGCACTGTGGCCTTTTATGAGAGACAAACATTACAAATGCACCTGCTTTTTGCACAACTATAGCACACACTATCTATTTTGTCCATGTGCAAACGCTTAGTAAATCAGGCCCTTCTTGTTTTCGCCCCTCAGAGGTGCTCTGGATGCATCAATTTGCCAAAGAAAGATAAACAAATACAACAGAAAAAGTAGTAGGAGCTTTATAAAAGTTTCTTTAGCTCGTGGCCTGTGAGAGATTGTTGTGTGACTATTCTGTACCTGCTGTGTCTTTCGAGGTCCATGCGCAGCAGACAAGTGTCCCGTGGAACAGGAGCGTCCACAAAGCTCTGGGAGAGAAGTAAATGAAGATTTAAAATTTCATGTTAAATTAATGGATCCATTGAACTGTCAACTACCTGAAATAAAACACAGATTGCATTCCATTTGTATATTATTTACTCGATACTGGACAATATGAAAGAAGAATTGATGTGCACCCATTTTGTGTGATTGCCAGTGGAAAGTTACAGTACGATTGCTTCCACTAATCATCATTGTGGTTATGGTCCACTAGGGATGAATATTTGAGGGCGTACAAACAGCGATCCCACAGTTCTAATATGTATTTAGCATCAAATACACTGGTCGTTTTTCCTTTTAAGACTTAAACTATGGCTTATGATTTTTTTATAGCATTGTTTTTGTTATGAGGTTTTTAACCAAGAATTTAGCATGAAGTGATATCGTTGTTAGTTGTAACCAAGCCAAGGCCCAATAGAGTTTTTCTTTTCATTGGTTTTGTTAATTGGCTTTCTTTTACATTTTCAAAATGACATTAAATGTTTTATCCAAAACTGGACAGCATTCATGGCATACACATACATCACCAGCTCATGAAAGACTGAAGAAAGATTAGTATTTAGATATTTTACATACATCTCCAAACATAAATTATTTATTTTTCATGTGGCAGTTTGTGAGTGAGTTTTCTCCAAACACATCTGTCAAAGGCTTTCGCAAAGTTTAGGACAGAGATGAGAATATGAGCAAACATCCCAGCATGGCGCGAGTCGCCCTGTTCCCGGAGGACACAATGTTTATACGGCCTGCAGGGCCCCAGGCCTATTGACTTAGCTGAGTCCAAACTCTCGACCCAGGGGCCAAGATCGAGGTACTGTACCCTATGGATTCCCACATATGCAGCTTGTAAAATGGTCATATTCTCTTAATCTGTGTTAAGCTGTTATTATGAGAAAGAAGTTTTTAAATATGATTTTCTCTGTGATCACGGTTCCTGATAAACACATGACTTGTACCAGAGGGGTCAGGGGTGAGAAAGCCAAAACAAAGCTGTTTACATAAGGAAAGGCTGGCTGGGGTAGGAACAGGTTCTGGACCCATAGTGAGCACACACAGTCAGTATCTCAGACAAAAGCTCTCCATGCACCTAGAGCAGCGAGGAGCTCAGTACACAACGTAATTCTGTCCCACTCAAGAGCACATTTGAAGAACTATAAAAAAAACTATTGGATTACACTGACAAATACCCAGGTCAAACATAGTTATGTGTTTATGTGATGCTTGAGATATTTCAAATGGCACAGCAAATGTTTTTAATAAAGAAGATTCATCCTGAAGAGCAACAGTCACTTCCTTGCTTGAAGGCAACATTACCTCCTCCTCCATTAGCTCATGTTATAATGCAGCTTTAGCTGAAAGATAGTCGCTCAGGAAGCTACAAACAGCAGCCTGACAAACTGTTGCAGAAGACAGCTCTAATACAGGTTTAAGCAGAGGTCTCCTTTATCCAAAATCTCAAAATGAGTTGAAAACAGGCTCTCCCTTCACCCCACAGGGTTTTCCCATAACTCCCTTTTTTCCAATGCAACCTTGGGGAGCCAATTCCAAACAATGTGGCTCTAAGAGGCCCACTACTGCCCTTCCCACCATTTTCCCCAGATCTGTGGACACTTCCTGTTTGTCTAGCACTAGAACACTTGTTTTCTTTAACATGTATGTGGTTACGATCAGGAGGAGTGTGCTGTACACATCATTTTACATGGTCACACTGAACCATAGGTCAGTGGTTTCCATGATGCTCAGATCAGATGGATGTGAACCATGAAGGAAATGTTGATCCAAATAGCAGTTTGCAGGCCTGGATTTGATCTATAAAGTGCCAAGTGCAAGTGTCCTTTCACCTTCCTCTTTACTAACACCATTTTGACTAAGGTGGCAACACAAACAAGGCCAATGCAGTGTATGAGCAGTAAATATTTTCATATCCTTGACCGCAGAAGAAGGTGCAGCATGAGTTGCCCTTGAGTACACAGACAAAATAATAAAACAAAGCCTTGTTAGAGTCACACTGGACATGTCCATAGTGGGGCATTCAGAGATTGCTCTTGTCTATGACTGCTAGGAACCCCACAGTCTGAACTTTGACTTTGCAGAAAAATTGATTCTAAGATTAAACATTGCACTGCAACATCAGCAGTTGTTGTGACATGTCCAGAGTAGAGGCCTCAGCAGGCCTGGTGTTGAAGATTGCTAATTTGTTGAACAGTATGTAGATATGCTAACAGTTAGCATATCTACATTAGCATGAAGCGCATTTTTATACACCAAACAAATGTAGACGATTTCTTACCGTGGTGAGGAGTCATTTTCTTGGCATCCACGTGGACTCCGCCAGTGCCGACTGGAATCGCTTCAAACGTCGATCACGATCTGTACAGGCCATGGCGCTGTTCAGGTAAGCATCACGATCTGTACAGGCCATGGCGCTGTTCAGGTAAGCATCACGATCTGTACAGGCCATGGGCTGTTCAGGTAAGCATCACGATCTGTACAGGCCATGGGCTGTTCAGGTAAGCATGGAGGAGGGAAACACGGAGCTTCTCGTTGCAAGACCACGCTGATGTATTTAAAACTGAATACATAGTTAGCCTTTATACGTGTAAACAGAAGAAACAGCCAATATAGATTTTTTTTTTTTACCTCAATCTTAAAGCACTTGTGCCCAGTCTTTTGCAGACACGTGGTTAGCGGCTACTGCTGGAGGTAGAAGTCATGTGACGTGACACCTTTCAATGCGATTGATATGATGATGTCCGTGGAATGCGCTGTCCTCGGCCCATGATGGAACTAGTTAGCCCCATGGTTAGCCCCATGGTTAGTTAGCCCCATGGTTAGTTAGCCCCATGGTTAGCCCCATGGTTAGCCCCATGGTTAGCCCCATGGTTGGCCCCATGGTTAGTTAGCCCCATGGTTAGCCCCATGGTTGGCCCCATGGTTGGTTAGCCCCATGGTTGGTTAGCCCCATGGTTAGCCCCATAGTTAGCCCCATGGGTGGCCCCATGGTTGGCCCCATGGTTAGCCCCATGGTTGGTTGGCCCCATGGTTGGCCCCATGGTTGGCCAGTAGGGACAAGCGATACCAGGGATTTCATATCAATCTGATACCAGTGCGTTTTACTTTGAAATGCATTGAAACTGGATAAATCATAAAAGTCATGATGTTATACTGCTCACTGCTCACCTGCACAAACTCAGAAGGAAGTAAAAGTAATTCATATGTACAAAAACTGATCTAACATTTTTTTTTTAAAACATTTTTGAAATATAAACATTTAACAGTAAATGTAATACATTTGATATAAAACATGAACCCATCCATTTATCCACCTTATATCCTTTACCGGGTCACTGGAGAAATGTAAAACATACATTTTAAGAAAATTGAAGATTTTCAATATCAATATTTCATATCGATGCTTTCGATCCAATATCAAAGTATCAATATTTTGGTATGGATCTGCCCATCACTATTGATAGCCAGACAGGATGTGACGTTATGTAAATGTATCTGGCTATTTGTGGAAAGGGCAAACTTGACAATTCAGACATTAGGTCACAAATCAATAGCAGTTGTGTGGGTGAAAACACTGCTCTGCACTCATTGAAATGCATTGGACTTTGAGTGGTCATTATTTGGTTTAAGAGGATCATTGTGATGTCATATTGTGATGAAATGTCATTTGACTACTATGATAACCAGAGAGGCAAAAGTGAGATATAAACAGATATTGGTTTGTCGTCAAAGCTAGAAGTTCCCAGGTTCGTTCCCGCGCCAGGAAGGGCCCTTTCTGTGTGGAGTTTGCATGTTCTCCCCGTGCCTGCGTAGGTTTCCTCCGGGTGCTCTGGTTTCCCCTAGCACTAATAGATCAGAATGCATACGTTTGTGAGTGCGAATGTGGGACATGGAAATTAGCCCAAGGCTACAATCCGGAGTGGTGTGTTTACATGCATTCTCATGTGCGTGCACTGTCCCAACCAAATAAAACAAACAAACAATAACATTCTATGTCAAAATCTGTCAAAATATCTTAAAAGTAGTCAAGGCACACTTCTTGATTTATTTGACATTATTTAAATGTTTTAGCCTGGGCTGCAGACTGACAGACTATCCCTAGGGTCATATCAAGATGGACCAAGATTCCTGGCCATCCTTATACGGTAAAGTTACACAACATCCTATCAATGGATATGTTCTGCTCTGTCAAATACAGGTGTAACTTACACCAATGTTCAAAACTGCCCGGGACTGCTCAAGTAATGAGGTCCACCTGCAGGATATGATCGGTTACACAATTTACGATTTCATCTGGACAAAGTTATGCAAACGACTCGAGAATACATAAAATAAGCTAACACTATTTGAGAAGGAATTTGTTATATTAGCATATTTTTATGTGGACATATGCGTGCAAGCTGGTCTTGCATGGATTGTTGAGATTGTTGAGAACATGTTGAGAACATTATTATTTTGTGTCACTGAAACAAAATGCCTAGCCTGGTCTTAGCATACCCTCGTACTCATTTCATAGGCGCTATATAAATAAAGCTCTTCTTCTTCTTCTTCATACATAGGGTTTGGATTTTCACAATTGAGCTCCGTTATCAAGGGTGGGAGGAGTGAACTTCTTTTAAAGTTTGAAACGATTGGATCTGATTGTACCCAATCGCTAGCCTGGCCTTGGCCATCCATACACGCCGGTCAATTTCCTGCATATGTCACCTACAACACCCGCCTCCCCCGCTCGCTGAATGGTAGGATGAGAATCAACCGATGTATCGCAAACATGTAGGGAAATGATAATTGATTACGGATGGCTAAGGCCAGGCTACAAAATATCTGAAGTGAGCGTAAATCCCAGATAGCAAAAGGAGATTGCATTTTCATTTTATTCTTTCAAATGAAAGCCAAATTAGGAATCGGTCTATGTTGGAATCCCTCAGATATAGAGCCTTGTGTTTTGATTTTAGAGAGTAGCCTGCTGTAGAGTCAGGCAATATTGACAAAAAATAATCGGATCTAGAAATGAAATACTGTTTTTGTTCATGTTTTTCTTTTATCTGTTCCACTGATACAACAGACTCAATATTGTAAATTTGCATATGTTCCAAGCAACTATTTGATGTTTGTTTTTTTGGAGATGACCTCACTAGGTCTCCAGTCTACTGTTATATGTATGTTATTGTAGTCAAGGCTATTATATTAAGAACTGTGCCGTACCTGATAATCCGTGTCCCATATTTTACGATAAGAGGTGTGTCGTCCAGCTCACAGAGGATTGTCTTTCTGCTGCAGGTGGTGGACGCTTGGCATTTGACCGTCTGTGTTGTTTTGCTCTATCATTCCTCTCAGTGATGTGTGGTAGCATCGCTGTAATAACTCTAGTGATCAATTCATTCTAATGCAGCTTAAGCGCTAACACAGCTAATCCGGTTACCTAGATTTGATTAGCAAGAACATTGGCCACTATCACACCTCTAGGGTGTAATAAGCATTTGAGCTGCAGCCCTGTCCTCTTACTGGCCTCATCGTCCCTCCACTGATGGATTACAGCAAACTTGATAGATTACACTTGGCTTTTTTTTCTTTGGTTTCAACAGATTCTTGAATGTTGCGCAACATACATTTTTGAAACAATCTGGAAGTTTTTATAGCGCAAAATAAAAGTTCATTCCTAACACATGAAGTTAGCTTGGCAGCAAGCCACCCCAATGAAGACCACAGAACTCCTTCAAAAAGGTACAGTCCCATAGGACATGTAATTTCCCATTGTTGCTGCAGATGTCCATATTTAAATCAAACATGTGTTTCTGCTTATACATGACTGGTGTAAGTCAGTGGAGCTGTGTGGTGTTGCAACAACATCCTGTTCCTCCATTATTAGTTATGTGAAAAATAGTGCAGGCAAGATGCTGAGCCTGATACATAACTCTCTCTTCACTTCCTGACGGGTCTCTGGGGTCACATAGATTGTTTTAAATCTGGGGACAGCGACAGAGATGATGTGTGTGGGTCCTGAGTGCTGTGGCAGGATACCAGATAGCACGATGATTATCTTCCAGAGTAATTGAAGTTATAATAGAGCCGGACCACGAGCCCTGAGGTGTAAATGGCTGTTTTGCTGTGCATTAGAATTAGATATAATTTATAATAATATTCCTTCTTTTAAAACAGGCCTGCCTGGTATAAAGAGCAATGAGGCCATGGCTGCATGCTTGGTATTTTTAGTCAATACAAATACGGTTTGTACCTGCTGACCCAGTGTGACCTTTAAGAGGCTGTGCTCTATTCAAAACTGAGTGAAGGTGATCGTTTTTCAATGAGCAGGTTACACCTGAGTGAGCAAAAGCCACCAAACGAGACCCCCACTTAGCTCAAACTGTTTGTTTTTCCTTTCTTCTCTTGTTTGTCCTGAACCCAGGGGAGAGCGTTCTACACTGCTCTCACTGAAACTGGCTGGATGACAGTGGGACCACATCATCCATCTCTATCCATCTCTATGACAGTTGAAATCGCAGCCTTCGACCGCTCTGTGGGGGAGAGGTGAGCTGACTCTCAACACCTGTCAGGAGAATAGAGAGACCTTGGTGCACTGAGCTGTATCTGGTGCTTGTTCACAAGAGCTAATATAGGATAGGAACTGAATTATTTTAATGATATAGAATTACACAAATAATCATCTTTTTTTCCATAATGTAGAAGTAGAACTTACACTGTTTACAGGACTCTTTTGGATTGTCATGTTCATAAAGTGTCATTACCCATTACCACAAGGACATTCAATCCCATTGTATTCAGCATTGAAATCTAGATCCAAAAAAGTGCTTGATAACTCTAGAATGCACCACCTGAACAAGGCTAAGCATAGTAGTCCTGTTGCCTGAGCCCTAGATACAGCCCAATGCAACTGAAGGGTAAGTTAGCAGCTGCTATTAATAAAGTGTTGACAGGGCCAGTCACAATCAGAGACAGAGCTATTCTTTTAATGCAGCAACACGGGACAGTCTTTGTTGTAGGGCGGGACATGCCAATAGTAAAGCAGAATGTAAATGTCATAAAAGTGTGTTTATAGAAACTTCTGTAACATAATAACACATGTGTGGGGCTCTAACAGTGACACACAGTATGGGCCCCACAGCTGCTCTGCTCATGATTAGGATGAATATGTTCAGATGGTTGAAAACACTGGAGCCGCAGGACAGTGTGTTTGTGGACAGTTAGAGAGAAGTCCTAAGAACAAGAGTGCGCAGAGAGGAGTTATTGTGTAACATGCTGTTTATGTTTGCGTGCCCTGTAGAGGCGCTGGGCCGGTGCCAAACCGAAATGGAGTAGGACAATGCGCGTGTAACTGGTGTGATGCAGCCTTCCCTTATGTGTGTGTGTGCGCTTCAGCCAAGTGAAGGAGGGGGCTGAGGCTGTGTCTGTGTGGCAGGCCATATTCCTGCTCGTCTCACTCCACCACTTAAGTTGGATTCGAAGCGGTCACTGGCACACAGCGGTAGCCGCTATCTCGTCCTGACTTTCCAAAGGAGCAACAGCCTTTTGGTTCAGCAACTCAGGTAAGAGCTGACATTACAGGCACTAACAACATTTTATCAGCTTTTACAATAGCGTTTTATTTACTTATCTGACTAACAAATCTATATTTTACAAAGGTTTACCTCCTAAACGCATAAGTTCTCCAGTTTTAAAGAGAGATTGTAACAAATTATACCTGCTGCTATTGTTTTAATTGTTCAGCTAAGTTTCGACAATAGCTTCTACCAGTGCAGCGAGTCTATGAATGAGAGAAGGCAAGAAACATATTGGAGAGCTAAATCCATTTCCCAATAAACATTAACCCTGCAAATCTTCACTTATGAGACATGTAATCCCTACGACAAACAGCAAGTGAATTGGAAGAACACTTTAATCACATATAGAAAAAAAAAAACTTACTGTAAAGGATGTAATAAGTTTGGGACAGAAGAAACTAACATCATATAATGAAATAATCTTTATATCATGTGGCTTTAGAGACTGTTATTTGTTTTGTTGCTCCAGAATACAGCCCAAATGATCTGAAATAATCAGTAGCAGAAGCCCGTTCTGTTGCATTTTCAAGTGACACAAAAACAGAATAGATTTGTAAACAAAAGACGAGGGCAGGCTTCTGGGGCCAATATTTCCATTAGCCCCAACCAGAAGTCAAGTCCCCGAGCGCTTAGAGTTGATGGATCCTTTGACCGTGCTGTGTACATTTCGGTCACAGGGTGGTTTTAACGCACGTTGGGAAGGCATACATTTCGTTTGCTTGATTTAGACTTAGTTTATTGACATAAAGTTGCCGTGTTCATCATTGTTTGTTAGTGAAAGCGTCTACAAACAGCTAATTCGTTTTGTGGCGGAATTTCCGTTCAACTTTTTAATGCTAAATGAGGATAGTGATTCACTTTAGAAGACATAGACCTTTGTACCAGTTTTTGTTTCATTCTTGTAGGCCTGGTCATTAGCGATATTAACCATAAACCACTTCAAAAACATCTGCATTTTGAGAGAAACTGACCTGTTCTTAGCCTCAATATTAAGCTAGGCTGTGTAGACTCTCACAATGTCTCACAAGCTATAATAATTGGGCAAAAGAGTGGAGAATGTGGCAAGTAAAGGTGCTTTTGATGCACAATAGACTTGCACTCCTTTAGTGTTCAGAATGGATATTGTCCGTAACATTGTGTTCTAGCAGAATGCAGGAAAAGGGGGACTATTCACGGCAAAGGAAGCAGTTGTTGACTTAGACGATCTGAAGGAGGCGACATGTGAAGACGGTCGCGCTCCGGGGCGGCTCGGGGTCTTGTGTGCGACTTCCCGCTTGATAATTGGCACGTATAAATGATTAACTCCATCAAGCCGAGATTTAGTGGCTCGCTCTGAGGGCAGCCAGATGGTGGTGCTCCTGCCAGGTCGCGGACGTAAGCTGGTAAACTCGGATTCTTCTGTCGGTGGGAAGTGACGGTCCTCGGTCCGCACGCCCACAGACCCCCAAAGTCTTTGCCCCTCCCCCACTTCTAACGCGGGCTGGGATTTGAACTTTTCCCATTTTGCTTTTTTAAGAAATTCCCATGATCCCGGGAACAGGGTGCATAAAAAGGCACTCAAGTGGGATTAGGATTGGAATGCTATATTTTCTGTGTCAATTAGGAGCAGGCCTTGAGTGGCACGGGGTGAGTTTCCATTTTAGCTGACAGGACTTCTGAAATGTTAGGTAAGATTGATTCTATGTGTCATTTGAGTGAAAAAGGATTACCAAGCAAGTGTCTGATTTTACCCCAAGACTGACACCTGGATTAGTGGATTGAGTTGTGCCAGGGCATCACTAGGAAGAACACACCAGCTCAGCACAACATTGGAAAAAAATATATCTTGATGAGTTAAAATTAATTCTGGCAGTGGAATAAGATTTGTTGTTGTAAAATGAGCCGACATGAAATTAAAGGCACACATTTCACCCAATAATTAGGATAAAATCAAAGCATTTATTTTTATTACAGGTGTTTTTTATTGTTGAAAAATACCCCAAAAACGAACAAACGTGTCTTTGCTGTGAGCGGCTCACCTCTCCTCAGACCTGACTTGTAGCTTTACTCGGAGCGGGGATGTCTCCAGCTCGTTTCCATGGAGACGTTGACTAAAAGCAGGCCAAATATGAGACTTAAATAGGTTAGGTCCACCTCTAAACCCATTCTTTGATGACCCACTACCCACTCGATGTCTGGCTGGTCATTAGAAGCATGTTTTGTTTTGTATAATCCAAAATGTTACGCAGTGTACCTTTAAACCTTTAACGAAGCCTTCTATTCGCAAATTATGTTAGTTGTTTTAGGTCAAATATTCTTAATTCAAGAAAGTGTTTTTTTTTGGTTAGTTTTTGCAGTGCATACTTCTTCACAAATTGTATGATAAGTTACATCATGAAATATACCTCTCCAGTGTTATGCGTCATGCAAAAATATACAGTACTACATTAAGGCTAAGCAGAGCTCTCCAAAATTTCACATTTCTTTCCTCACAGTTTGTTCCAACACAGCTAACCACAGCAAATGTTTACTTACATCCTCTCTTTTTCATATGACTATAGGTTTATAGGAATATTATAGAAATTTCCACTCATTAAGCATTTTTCACACCTTACACTGCGCATATAAATTCTTTTAAGGTGTCTACTGAAACGTGATGCAAAAAAAGACAAAAATGTTGGCCCTTCCTTCATTAGACGTCAGTAGTCATTGCAGAACTCGCCCTTTTTGCTTATTTTTATCTTTCTATGTAAGGAGTGTTTGCAGACAGCGCTGCGGCCCGGGCGCATTGTCCGAGAGGATGCAGCTTTTTCTCGTGGACCTTGTGAAGTGCGTGTTTACCTTCCTGTCCGTGGTCACCCAGGGTTTATGGCTGTCATTCAGTTATGCGCCCATATCACTCTCGCCGCTCGCCCCAGAGCGAAATAATAGACCCACTTCCGAGACTTCTGTTTGTGCCACCGAACGTTTATTGTGGGGTGTGCGTACGTATACACGCAGCGATAAGCCACTCTGTTGATATTGTCCGGCCTGCTCACGTCCCAGTGCCTTCGGTGGATCCCTCATGGAAAAACACTGGTGCTTTAAGACGAGACACTGCAGGTGAATAGATAATATTAACACATTTACTGATATCAGGATGAACTTGTTGCTGTATTTACCAACAGTACATATGATAATAAATCTATTGCAGGTTTGCTTTCATTTAATAGTTTAATTTAAAAGAAAGGCATGTAAGATTACTAAAATGTTACAACAACATAATCTAAATAAATAAAGGATGGAGCAAGACATAAATGCATGGTTTTATTTTGTTGGAATATTAACTACAAAGATTTATGTTTCTGAGGGGAATTTTGGTTGTTTAATTTTGGACTAAGCTAGTTATTCGCAGTGGTGGGCAGTAACAAAGTACATTTATTTTAGTACTGTGCTTAAATTAAGTTTTTGAAGATCTGCACTTTTCTTGAGAAGTATTTTTGAAAACTCTTACTTTCTACTCCACTACATTTCTAAAAACAGCTCTAGTTACCTGTTACTTACAGAGCGAAGACAAGTTGGTTGCGTCATGGTTTTTTCTCAGATTTAAAATCATTATCATGTCCACTTCAGAGCAGAAGGTGGCGCTGTGCAGAGGTATAATTCAATGCCACTAACCAAGGGTTTAGCCCTCAAGTGTGTCTAATTTAACATTTTGTCTAATAACACAGTTTGTCTATTCTTTGGTCATTCATATCTGCTCGAGTTAAACCAGAGTGAACTGAAGAGGAAAAGACTCAAATACATCTTCAGAAGCATAGTATTGTATAAACCATTCTCAGTCATGTGACTTTTGGTTGGCAGTCAGCCTGGTTATCAGCTGTTGTGTACGATTGCATTTGATTTGCTTGTAGCAACACATTGTTGCAACATAACTTCCGCCAAGCAAATGAGGACAGCTGAGAAAGGTCTATATCAGGGGTTTTCAACCAGTGGTCCGTGGCCCCCTGGTGGTCCGTGACTTGCTATCCAGTTTAACTACTAAAAATACACTAGGGCCGCAGCATATTGAATATCAAGTTGATATATCTCTTTTTTAATAATTCTACTTATTTTATTTTCAACATTTGAGAACACAAAGCATTGTAAAATAAAGTATGTAGCCCTCTTTTACACAAAAAATAGGCCTATATTGCACACCTTATACTGCTTAGTCTGAATGGTGGTCCCTGGAGTAGAACTAGTTGAAAACCCTGCTCTATATTCACGTTTCATGTTCTTGAAGCCGCAAAGTTATGATTCACTCATTTAAAATGAAATTTACTTTTTACTGTGAATACCACCAAATACTATACAACTTTCCCTTTCATTGGAGTAATATTGGACCAGTAGTATCTGTACTTATACTCAAGTATTACAATGAAGTACTTTGCCCACCACTGGTTATTAGTGAAAAAATCTGTAAAAAATTATCATTTTTTGAGGGGTTCAAAACACAAAATCCACCTGAAAAAAACCTTCAAAATATTGCTGAGCACAAGACTGGAAAGTTTGGAGTCTGTTGGAGCTGCTGAATGTGAGGAAAAATTTAAGAAACCTGAAGTTACAATTCCCCATATGCAGATCGTTCTATAGAGAAACATTGGATCAGTGCAATAATCACTCTCCTTATTGTACACATTAGAACATGTATTTGTTTCCAGGTGAAA